>WBMW01000333.1:1164872-1187200 GCA_013396635.1 Penelope pileata | reverse complement strand
GGAGGGAAGCCCTCCATTTTCCGGACTCTATCACACATCTCCAGGGATGAGGAGTCCCGAGGAGGAGTCTTAGAAGTGAAGACTGAAGCAAAGAAGGCATTCAATATCTCCACCTTCTCAGCATCCTCCATTGTCAGGACACCCCCCTCATCCAGCAGGGGACCCACATTTTCCCTAGGCTTCCTCTTACTATTGACATACTTAAAAAACCCCTTCTTATTATCCTTTATCTCCTTTGCCAATTTAAACTCCAATTGGGCTTTGGCCTTTCTTGTCATATTCCTGCAGCCCCTCACAACATTCCTGTACTCCTCCCAAGAGGACAGGCCCTTTTTCCACATTTCATGGACCTTCTTCTTCTCTTTGATCATGCCCATGAGCTCCGAGCTCATCCACGGCGGTCTCCTGCCGCCCTTCCCTGATTTCCTGAATGGGAAATGGCTCAACCCATTGAGGTAACAAAACATGACTTTTCTAACAGTTTGCTGTGTGCATAACTCTTCTCTTTCCTTACACTAAGTGGAGAAATAAAGAATTAGGAAAGTGCTGGAGGCTGCCTACATTACAATTCTTTAAAGAACTGTGAGTTCAGAGACTGATTTTTTTTTATTTTTATTTTTTGCAAATTCGTAGCAGTAAACAATCAAAAAAAGTTATTGCAGTCAGTATATAAGTCCCAGGGTTTATATATTCCTGCCTGTAGATTTCACATAATTAAGAATAAGGGAATCAACAATTCAGTAACAGGCATGTAGTTACAAATATCAAACTCAAAGTTCTACACCATTTTCAAACATGTTTGAACAAAATTTTTGATTTGTCGATCCCAATTTTTCATAAGCTTGTGAGGGAAAAATGGTTTTATTGAAAACCAATTTAATTGTTTCTTATTTTATATAAGCAAAATAGTTCAAGTTAATGCAAGAGACGTATAAGTTAGTGAATATCCTATGGAAGCGACAAAATGTTGGAAGCATGAAAATAGTAAAGTTAGATTATTTCAAAAGTAAATTTTCCCCACAAGGGAAGACTTATTCTTCTAACTAAACAAAAGTCACTAGAAAGTCAGAAAAATAAAAATGCACAAAATCCTTTTCTTCCCACACACATTCAACATTTATGTAACAACAAGAGTTTTAAAGTTTTAAATATATGATCAATTTGGCAAAATTTACTATTTTGGACCAAATAAAGTGGAAGTAACGATTTGTTTGCTGTACTTCTAGTACAGAGTCCAATACTGCTCTCCGCAGACAGCATACAAAAGACACGATGAGTGATATTTCAAGTGAATGAAGAATATTTTTAGGGCTTGCTACCTTTCTTTCTGAGCCTCAGAGACTCTCTCTCTAAACTGAAAGAACTCTCTCTCACTCTGCATAAGTTATACATTTTATGAATTTCTGTACCATGTGGTTTCTAAAACCCAGGCACTTGCCAGTCACTTTATGACAAAATATCAAAGCATGATATTTTCCAGAGATAATATTCAGGCAGACATAAAGGAGATATGTGGCAGAATATCTTAAGTGTGTATTGTCATACCTGCCAAATGAAATTAAAGAAAACTCCTTTCACGTCGGATTTTGTCGAACACTTGCAAGTGAATGGAAAAACAATTCCTTTTTTTTTTGTAGACAAAATTCACAACATCCTGAGTAAATGCGGATTATATTCACGTACGTAATGATTATTTTCATATGTAATAACATCTTAGTCTCAGAGCAATAATCTAAGATACATAGCTATTATCTCCTCATTACAGATGGAGAAGCTGGAAACAGGTTAAAGTGAGTTGCATGATGTCAAAATTAAAATTGGTGGCTAAACTGACAGTGACAAAAGTCAGATTATCCAATGCTGTCTCCTACCAGGAAAAAAAAAAAATGAATTATCTGCCTTATAAATAACAGAGCAGCTCAGAAGTGTTTCTCCATTTTGCCAACGTTGTGGATAAATGCTGGCAGTGTAAATGTGTGGAATTTGGCACAGAGCCTCATTCCTTACAATGTATCATTCATCCTCCTTTTTAGCATTTCAGTGGCTGTTCCTTTTAGCTGACTATTAAAGGGAAGAAAAACAGAACAAAATAATGCAATATGTTTATATTACACTAATGAAACATACACATCAAGCAGAGTATCCTCTTCCAACTTTGCAGCAGAAGAAACGGTCTACAGTATCAGTCAGATCAAGTACTAGAGTTGGCCTACCCCAGGAATATATCAAAATCTTTATTTTTTTTTTGTTTGTCAGCAGAACGTGAAGTTCTCTGTCATATGAGTTTATGGAAAACTGAATTTGAAAAAAAAAAAAAAAAGAAAAGAAAAGGAAGTGCTAGTAAAATTACTGAAGCAGTTGCTCTATGTCAAGCCGTGAAATATAGGAATTACTGTAAGGTTTCTCCCATAATGTCATAAATCTTTTCAGATGCACTAAAGATCTGGCCTCAACTAGAATCTGTAGCTAAGTACTTTATTAAATTCACATTCACTGAACACTTTATATCCATGTGGGTTTGAGTGCCTGAGCTTCACTCTATGCAATGACCAACCCTACGTAAATCAACATCCTGAGACATATCCCAGAAGGTTGTATAAAGAATAAGCTAAAGTCAGAAGAATTTTGTCTGTCAAGAAGAAAATATGACTGGACTCTGTCTGAAATTCACAAAAATTAAGTCTATACTAATGAAAATTTTAGTTTAACTTAAATGAGCTTTGCAACAGCAATATGAGAATGAAAAAACTTTTCAGAAAGGAATTTGTAACCCAACATAGCTAAGTATAGGTACTCCATGAAGAAAAAAAAATGTAGTTCTCTGAGATTGGATTGTTTTTCTTAAAAAGAAAACATCCCCACAACATTCCATCATCACTATGGAGAAAAAGAAAAAGAAAAAAAAACCAGAAACATTTATGACCACAGCATCTCTACTGATTACACAATTCAGATCTTCATAAATATAACCTACAAACTACATGAATTTGCAGAAGATACTTCAATAAAGCCTTCCATCCATAGCAATATGTATATCTTTCCAGTGGTTAAAGAAGACTTCTGTCTTTTGAGAATGAAACTGTGTTGGAAGAATTAAAAACAACGTGAAGGTAAGTGGGAAATCCCTCAAATATTATTCCACACTACTATATTTGAAAATACAGCTGGGAACTGTGGAAATAGAGATGACCTACATGAGAAGAAACCGCACTTATTCCTATTTGCTACAAAATACTGCATACATGTATATTAAAATAATCAAAATGCTTGCAGATTCCCACCAACTACTGCACCATGCACTTCAGTGTTAACATTCATTAAATATCCCAGGGTGGAATACAAACAAAACCGTCTGTAAAGAATTATTATAGTTTCAGACAAATGATTTCTAGCACTTTTCAGTGGTTTAGGATTCTGTAATATATGAGATTCAGCAGCATGTATTGCAGGCTGGATGGGGCTTTGGGCAACCTGGTCTAGTGGGAGGTGTCCTTGCCCATGGCAGGGGGGTTGGAACAAGATGATCTCTAAGGTCCCTTCCAACCTGAACCATTCTATGATTCTATGATTCTATGAGAATAAGACATTGTACAAGGAAAAGCACACAGCTGCCTAAACTCTGAGTCCTGCATTTGTAGCTCCCAGTCAACTCAGTGCTTAAAAAAACCCAAAAAGTTCCAGAGTGTGAAAGGTGCTAGACAGTTGCCAACACGTGAGAGTGAGCTGGATCCCAGAGAAGTGCATGAACTGGCATGTCTGAGTCTGATTAAGTGCCAAGCAGTTTTACAGTGATTTAAACAGGGCTCAAACTACAGGAAATAAGAGGGGAGTGGGAGACTTTGTTTTTGAATGTGGTATAATATTATTTAATCACTATGGCATTACTTTCTTCTAATGAAATATAAGTAAAGCACTCAATATCTCCAACTCAGCTACATAAATTCTCCAGTTAGTCTTCTGTTTGGATACTTGGAATTTTATAAGGGTTGTTAAGTTTCTGCTTTGTTTTTATTATTAAGCAGATACTGCATATCTATGATTATGGATGCTTTAACTTATTTATATTACCCATTTTTTCCATTCCAGTTTCCAGTACTAATTTCAGTTACCTAAAAGCCAGCCAGAGCACGCTGCGATGGATCCACCCACCCAGAGGGATCAGTGGCATAGTTCAGATTTGCTCTTATGATCATTCATGCTGGTTTATTTTCCGCAGGAAAACAGACTGGAATATGGCAGCACCCTGTCAGTTTGTTACCTACAACTACCTCTGTGCTGCCTGCACTACGAGGTTTGGAAATAAAGTTTGACGATTTTTTATTTCAAATGTGGGTAGGTCTCGGTAAGGCTCTTCTAAGCTATGGGGTAAACACCTACGTCTGTTAGGTTCACAATATACAGAGCAAGAAGAGCAATGGAAAAAATGTAAAAGCTAATGACAGCACTACGATTTTTTATCGTCTGCTAACAGTTCCTGTATTTACTCACTACAGTAAACATTTTCACCTTTTAGTTTTTCTAGGTTAGACACTATTAAACTTGCAATGCAATTCACTTCTCCTTAGACAACACTTGAAAACTGACTATTAAGTCAAACACAACTCTAATTCTCTCTAAAATGCAAATATAATTTAGCATTATAAGAAAAAAAAAAAAGTTTTCTGAACGCGAGTTAGCTAGCACTTCGGTTACCCAAAGCACTAGACGAGTATCAGCTTTCTGCTATTTTTGCCCAGAAGTTTCTACAGTTGGCCTGCTAGCAAACATAAATTCAGTCAGATTTATAGGCCAAAAAGATCATTTACTCTGTTCTGTTTCCCACAGTATTGACATGCCAATGTTTGGCCTTGTTCTTCCTGTTAATATCACACATCCATTTGATAGCGGTAATCAAATACTTGCATTTAGAGATAAACACAGTTTTGTGTTTTATTTTTAGGATGGGCCATATTTATGCTCAATTTCACAAGCTAAAATTAAACGATTAAGTGAGGTGCTCAGGTTCGTTCTTACTGCAAACGTACAGAGAAGCAAGGAAGGGACTGTGCAATACAAATGATTTGCTTCTTTCATATTCCTATGTCTTTATCTGAGTAATTATTGTTTGTTGAGTACAAAAAAATGTAGACCCTTTGTAAAGACTTATGACATAAATACCACACTACTGGCATTTAATAGAAGAGCTATGGGAAATAAGTAGAAACTGCAGAGCTTCAAAGACTGCTACATGCTCATAAGCAGTCACTGAACATGGGAGGGACTCTGTAAGCCCCCCAACAAGGACAAGGAGACACCAAAACAGCAGCCATGGTTCTGCTCCAGTGCAGGGGACCTACATCCTCTGGTCCAGCTACCTGAGTACTCAACAACTATAGGCAGAATTAAGAAAATATTTGCATGTTGTACAACAAAACATGAAAACTCCTTTATCTTTTGTTTTCTGAATCCAGTTGAATTTGTAATGTGTGACATTTTCTGGGCATGACTGAACACTGCCTACATGAGATCTTATTTGCACAATCATTTTTAGTTTTATTTAGGAACTATTAAACATATTTAGAATTGTAACCAACTTTTCATCATTGCTGATATCTTCTTTGCATTTTTTTAAAATTTATTAAACAAAACAATTTCAAAAAAAATAAGAAGCAATCCTCCCACTAGATTGAGTGACCTCATATTTGGACAACTATTTTCACTAAAAAAATAAAATAAAAATAAAGAATCTGAACAACAGCAACGTTACCTTGAAAGTTTGAAATCTGTAAGAAAAAACTGTATTATTTATTACAATATGTGACCTTATCAAAACTGATCCACTGATTTAAAATTTGGCACCACTGCTCATATCTTTTCTGATAGTGTTCATTATAATTTTAGAGAAGAAATATCTGCGAAGTTGGACATAAACGCTGTGCAGCCTTCTTTACCAAGGACAAAACCTACAAGATCTCAACAGTAGGGGAACAACAGATTACCTGTCTTTTATTTTCCTCATGAAAAAGGGTCAACTCTCTCTTTTTTTAAAACTAGCTGTCATCCTTTTTTTAAAAAATATATATACATATATTAATATATGTATACATATATATTGTTTTGAGCTAGCTCTTCAGCCCTCAAGGAAAAATCTCTTCCAGTTTTCTCAAGTTTACATAACTTTGACAATATATTGTTCTTCAGGCTGTCACATGAGCAGTTTGCCAGAGCCTCCAGCCTTGGCTTGGAGGAATGGTAGAATGGCTGAACAGCCACAGACTGCTTCCATGATGTTTTGCAGTATGTTAAATAGTCTCTGTGCCAGATTATCAACTTTACGTTCTGTTTCATGTAAATCCTCTGTATGTGGAAATAGAGTGCTCTATCCATTAAAACACTGAGAATGCACAGATTGCCTGACTCATAAAACAGACTGCGAGAGGTAAGGAGACTGCAGTTTCAAAACACAGGGATAATTCCAGTTCTTGCAGTGGGATACAAGCTGAAATGCATTTGCCAAAGTGACTAATGGAGATCTAAGTTCTGATTTCAGATGACAAAATCTACCTTAAACTGTATGCTTAATTTTGACATTGTACACTGTTCAATTCACAGTAACATTTTTATCCTAATATTCTGTTATTAAATACAAAGGAAACATACAAACGTGGAAATATACATAGTGTAAGGATTCAATACTTTTCAAGAAGTTCTGAAAGTAATAGCAGAGTGTGTTTTATGTGTATGTTTTTCAGGGAAGTATTCAAGGGACAAGAAAGCAATTTAACACTGGTAAGCATTTTAGTAAATAGAAATAGATAAGACTGTGGTCAGCCACAGTTAAATTTGGTACGTGTCAAGTTAAAATGCAGGGGAAGGAAAGCAAGGAACTATATTTATGTAAGAAATTGGAATTCAGAACATATCACAACTCTGCCTCATCTGAACTCCTGTTTAGCAGCAGAGGACAGAACTTTCCAAAATACTTATTTAAACTGGGAAAACATTTGTAGCAGATTAAGAACCATCCACTGATAGAAAAACTTCTGTTCCACTAAAATGCATTGCTCTGAGTGTATGTTTTGGCAAGACAGATTAAGAAAGCCTGCTAAGATACTGGAACACGTGCACAAAAGCTTCCAGCTCTTACTTATAACATACATACCCTAAGATTACATACCATGTACACAACAAGAAACCAGCCAAGTTCTCTTTAAAATACAGATCTGACTCGAAGTCTGTGCATTCATCAAGTCTTCAAAAGTTGTCAGACTAGAGATGGGAATCCTCTCACGACACAGCATCTTTTTTTCTTTTTTCTTTTCTTTTTTTCTTTTTTTTTTTTTTGGCAATTTTGCTCAAAAAAAAAAGCACTGTGATCCACTGTTGCATATTAGCCTTTTGTATGTTAGAGCAGGAAGTTCAGAAGCCTCTCTTTTACAGATTCTTTCCAAGGTGAAAAAATAGCTCCACCTTGCTAATGTTACGTTGCTGCTAGTGTGGAAATACATTAAATTGAGCATCATTCAATTCTTTAATCTTCTTATAAACCCTATTTATTTCCATGGAAACTACAACAGATACAAAGAGCAAAATAACATCACTTGATAGAGCAAATTCTCAGCTACAAAACACTGCTTTTCAACAGCCACCACCATTAGCTGTGCAATTTCACCAGTGATGAAGAAGAGCCTGCACGCCGTGCTCATAGCAACCTGCAGCAGCAAAGGTGAGCACTGCCACTGTCACCACTGCAGAAACACACCACCACCCCTCCCTCACTACGCTCACAGCCACTGTTTGGTCTCCATCAAAATCCAGCAAGCAGCAATGAATGTCAGTGGGTGCCATTTTTTCCACATGGAGAACTTCCATTCCACCCCTTTGCTTCATCCACACTTCCACGTCAGGCGCCATTGTGTCAGAGTGCCCCTCTGCTGCCATCTGTTGCACAGCAACAACATGAACAGAACATCGGGGGGAAGGTTCAGCCTCTGCTGCCATAATACCAACATTCACCTGTGACATTGTGGGTCAACACAATAGAATAGGAGGCATTGCTTTCAGAGCAGCCCTCATACTACGGTACAATCCAGCAGAAAGAGTTTTATCAGTCTGTATGTCAGGGAATCTGGTAACATTGAGGGAATACTCTGGTAAACACTCTCTTTGTAACACTGCATTAGTTGAAAACCATGCTTATCATAAGACCAGAGAATCGAACTATTGTTTCTGCTTTCAGCAATTCTGTGCCACTGCACTAAAAACTTTCTACTGGCAAAAGGCAGCTTCTCAAAAATAAATCAAAAAATACCATAACTGAAATTATCCAGCGTACAAGAATATTAAAAGGGGAGGTTGAAACGTAGACTTCTTCCAAACAGTACAGAGGGCCAAATTTAAAATATTGTGTAATTGTTTGCAAAAAGAAAAGTAACATATATTGAAAACATGGTAAGTAACTACCTCTAGCACAAGAATTTGAGATGGCAGTCCTACAGACATGCATACTGGATGTGCTCGGATCAGACATTTTGGAAGAATAAGACACAGCCCTTAACGAAGACATCTAACTTTAATTTTAAAATAATTAGAAAACCGATTATATACATATGCACGTTGAGTCTTCCTTGAACATTAAGTGTAAAATTTGAAAAAGACAAAGATATTCAAAATGTAAGTTCAAAATTTATATATGTATATACATACGAACACTTAAGACTCATTACTGAGAGAAAAGTCTTTCCAAAGGCTTCAGAATCAAACAAAAGAGCAGTTCTCACTACAGTAAGTGTAACATGTCTTTGAGACTTGTAGATTGAATTGCCGACTTCAAAGGCTGATTCTGAAATAATCGTTTTTAAAACAATCATTATCAATCATTTGATAGGCTGTAAGAAGATCATAAATTATGGCTTAGCACAGTCACAACCACCAGATTTTCACATTCAATGGCATGCTAATACCAATTGGATCATACAGGGTGACTCTAACAATAAATTAATAAGTTTCTTGCAAGAACATAGAGGATATGTACAAGAAATTCATGTATAAGTAAAGCTTTCAATCATTTTCAACAAATGAATATAAGGACAGGGAAATCTAACTTGTCAGTTTCATTAAATGTTTTCTATACTGTATTTATGAACAGATCATTCCATACGAGTTCATCTTGAGCTGTGATCCACCCATGGATCTGCTATAACAATCATGGCCAATAATTACTCTTCTGGATTTTTTTTTTTTAAAGGAACTTCATGTCTATCTATTAAAGCAAAAAGAACATTTTAATTACATGTATAATGACTCTGCAAATCCCAACCTAGCCCATCATCTATTGCTCCTCAATCAGTGAAGATGAGGCAATATTTCTGTAAACCACATAGGTGAAGTTAGGTCAGTTTAAAAGTTCAAAGCCACAACAGTACAAAGTAGACAAGCAACTGTGTATTCATTTACTAAATGTACTGTGGAGTACTTAAGGATCTCCAGTGTGCACATCTGGTAAGCTGGCAATAGTCTAATGACTTCAAAAGCCAAGAACTTTCAATTATCAAGAGTATTCTTAAGCATGCTTTGTAGCTATCATGCAGAGGACATTTTTATCTGTGCTCCCTTTACAATGATTTAAAGATACAGAGTACATCCAGCAGACCAGACATTTTCTAGGCACCATGACAGAGCTCAAAGGTTTAAAGAAAAGGGTTAGCACATTTATTTTTTTCCAGAATCACTGGAATTTTTAGCTTTCTACCCCTCACTTCGTTTCTCTACTGGATGGATAAACACGTTTAATCCTCCGTCTAAACCACCTGAAGCTTTTAGGATTTTACTCCAAAACAAGCTCAAAACTGAGACTAGGTTGTTTCACTCCCAGAAGTGTTAACGTGCCTTGGGAGAGTTCATTCTCCCTCACCTGCTCCTCTTCAAGTCCATGCTGCAGGGACTCCCAGGCTGTTCCCCTTTTTTCTACATTTCTCTTGTTCACCAGGAATTTACCATACCCTGTGCTAGTCCTGTCCTTTCTGACAGAAGCTAATACTTCTCACCCCATAAACGCTTAAGATAATTTGCATACTATTAAGTACAGTTTTAACATTCTCTTCAATTCAAACAATGAAGTGCTCAATCACTGTTGATAAATAATCAGTCACCCAAAGTTTCAGTCAAATAAACACATTCTGACCCCTCTACAGGGTGGATTTCAGCCCACCTGCCTGACTTGCCTGTGGAGAAAAGTTTTCCTTGTTTCTTCTCACATTCAGGTCTATGCTCCTAAGTTCTCATCTTCTCTCCTCAGCGTTCATCACAGAATTCCCTTATTTTTTCAATGAAATTTCTCATTTTCTTCGATCTCCACTTCCAGCAACCCTAGATATTGTTTGTAACACCCGTTTGAGTGCCCCCCACTCCAATGCTGCACCACTCCCAGCTCCCTCACAACCAACAGCAAGGAACAGCCACTTCCAACCTCGCCCAAGAAAGAAGAGCCACCGCTACAGTAAAGCACCAGACCATTTGCTGAAGAAAATCTCTCATTTCAGTACAACTATCAGCAAGGTAACATCAGATGTTTTATGTAATCGAAAAGCAGAAATACGAATCCTTAGGGGCCTGCTGCCACACTCACCTACCCCGGCTCGCCGCGGCCCACCTCCCGCTGAGGGGAGCTGCTCCTCCGCCCCTCGGCCGCGCGGGGGCGCCGCCCCGGCCCGGAGGGGAGGGTGGGGGCCGGGCCGCCCGCCCCGCTGCCAGCACCGAGGAGACGGGAGAGGCTTCCTCCTGCCCGAAGCTGGTTTGGCCCTGGTCAGGACAATTGCACAGGAGGTGTAACAAGGTGTAACCGCTGCTGCTTCTCCAAACAGAAAACAAAATAGCATCAAAATCAAACAACATCTATGGGGTTTGCTCCCCACTTCCCCTGAGGAAAAAAGGGAATCAAAAGGGAAAAACAAATGTTCAAATATCAAAGTATATCAAGTATATCAAAGTATGACATAGATGCATCTGAGTTTTTACCAGGCCAAAACAGCCTCTCAGCAACTTACCAGCAGTCCCCACTTCACAACGCAGCAACCCGCAGGGTGCCTCATCGCACCCCCAGACACATAACAGCTCACAAAACCCAGAGACCCAGCTCAGGAAACTTTGTAGCCACGAAGACAGTGATGACAACATTGTTTTTCGGGAATAAATGCTGTAAAGA
Organism: Penelope pileata; assembly: GCA_013396635.1. NCBI lineage: Eukaryota > Metazoa > Chordata > Aves > Galliformes > Cracidae > Penelope > Penelope pileata. Next base: position 1,176,018 of record WBMW01000333.1, on the reverse strand, counting down.
TGCAAATTCTATGCACATATTTTAAACATATATTAGGAAACAAATATGGATCTAATTTAGGAAGCTAAATTCCTTCCCTTCTAGAATTAAAGATTTGATTTAAAGTGAAGTGTGCTAAAAAACAGTTTAATGAGTTTCGATGCAGTATCAATAGGGTCAGTTCATCCTCACAGCAGCATCTGTCCCCAATAGTTCTCCACCCAAAATGAGTGTTAGAAATACTGTAGTCCCAATCCAATCATATTTTATTAGTTTAAGTAGGTGTTATCTGGTAAAATCAAATTCTGTGCAAGGCCTAGAATACAAAATAGCATTATTTTCTTAAGAGGTATTAAGTACAGCTAGAGATCAATAGTATCCTCCTCTCTAAAATGCCTATTCAGGGTAGGAAGAAGGTTGGAAATAGCGGGAATATCAACTAACCTTTGCATTTTAGATAAGTACATACCCAGCCTATCCTTCATTTTATCCATGTACATATATATATATATATATAATATATATATATATATATATATATGAAAAGGATTTAAGGTTCTATACTGTAATGAAATTAAGAGAAGCTCCTGTGGTGGTATGTATGCTTTGGATACTTGAGAGCAGAAGAGCTCAGTTGTTATCCCCAATATCACTAATAACATTCTTCTTTCCCACATTTTAGTGTCAGAATGTGATAATATGGTTGCTATTAAACTAACAACAACAACAAAAAGCCACCCACCCAACAACCCCTAATTCTACTACTTCCAGAAGTATTTCAAGATTAGAAATAAAACATTTTACATTTGAGGGCTTTAAATTCTTTTCCCTTTTGAAAAATATGTTCAAGATAGTTCTCGCAAACATTTAAAACTCACAAATTCTGGCATACCTTCAGCAGGTTACTGCATTGTTTAAATGACAGTGGTTCACACCGTAATGTAAATACAGTCTGATGAATCCTTAATATTCTGCTTTTCCATAGAAATGGTTTTTAACTTGCTGATTTGCAAAACTCTTATACTTTTTTTCCCACGGGAAATACATAGCAATTTATATATTTTTTAAAAGAGACTTGCTTTTCTTGGTTTTCTTTGGTCTTTCACAAATATCTTGAAAGCAGTCCATGGACCCAAAGGGTCTGCTAGTCACAGACTGAAAACTCTATGAAGATTTAAAAAATAAATTTTAAAAAAAGCAAATCAGAGCACAAGAAATACATTTCAGAAGCCAATAAATAAAAACAAACCAGATCCTAAGAAAATGTCTTTAATTTTCATTTTATGGAAATACATCTTTTGGTTTTATTTCCATGATACAAAAATGTTAAATATCAAACATTTTCTGAAATCTACCAATGCAGACCTTTTTTAAACAAATAAAGGGCTGGTACAGTTAGCAGGTTTGTCACAGGTACCAAAAAAAAATTTTTTTTTTTAATTTTATTTTTTACAAAAACCCCACAAGATGGAGAAGAAGGAGAGAAGAAACAGATGAAGACTTAAGGGTGAAAATAGCAACAGATGTGAAAACAAAGGAAAACTACCTCCCACCAGGATATAAATTACATTTTTTGAAAGGTTAGGGTATCAGTAAAGTCAGTATTTAGATGAAGACTGAATGCACTGGGGGTGGAGGATAGAGAATGGAAAACTAAAAAAGATTTCCAGAAAAAGTAACAGGTAGAAAACGGTATGCGAAGCTGCAGTTCTGCCTGTATCAAGAGTGCTGTCAGCATACTGATATTGCCTGAAAAAGCATCTAACATCAGGAGATTTGTGGTAACTCCCCTCATGCACAGGAAACAGCCTAGCAGGAAATCATAGACTGCCAATTCTTTTTGTACATTTCATAGCCAGCATGCCAAAGTAGATGACTGAAATACATTTAGTCTTGCTTCTTAAATTTAACATCATTTACGACAGCATGGATTTCACTTGATCAACAATAGAATCACATACTAGGTAATATACACAACAAGTAAAGTTGACAGTGATTGTTCAGTAAACAGTTTAAAATAATTAAACTGATTTTCAGGACACATACTGCTTTGTTAACACCACTTTATTTAAATAAAGTATGGCTTCCAAGAGGTGTATTCTCGCAACTGCTTTCAATCAATTCCACTTGTTAAGGCAGTTGTTTCCTACCATGTGTCAGGGACTTCAAAAATTTCAGTGGAATTACTTGTGAGGCTTCCTAAAATGACAGTCACAGAGCACTATATTAAAGACTTAAATATACAAGTACAAAGGAAAAAAAAAAAGTAAAATCAAGAAGAATCTTTTGATTCTTTCAAATCATACAAAGACATATTTCCTCCTCTGGATCAAGGCCCTAGATACATTATTTGTGAATCAACATTTATAAAGTGAATCCAACAGACTGTTTAACAGTAGGTATTCAAGAAAAAAGAAGCTGAACTAGTTTGGAAAAAAACTAAGTCAAACACTAAAGAACAAATAAAATTTTCTGCAAGAAATTAGTAACAAATCTGAAACAGAATCAACAATAAATAGATCAACAGAAATCAAATACTTTGTGGTTTAAATTAATGTGATCTAACGTTAATTTCAGCATTCTCAGCTATACACTTCCCCTTCTTCTGCAGCTTGCTCTTCCATTGAATTGTTTCAAAGTCTGTTCTCAGGAGACGTTCTAGAGAAGCAGGGGTTTCAACACTGTGGCAAGCCATGTGCTGTAGGGGTAGTGAGGGGCAGGCAGGTTGACTGCCAAAGTTTTGGCTTAGTCATAAACGGAGATAACATTCTGACTAGACTGAAAAATTGCACTGGTTCCTCAACTTACAGAAATATCCTTTATTCACAGTTATTTGTGAGATATCAGTGCAACATTATCAGGATACATAGTCTGTGTTAATATATAAAAGTGCTAATTAAAAGGATACATACATTAGCCTTCAGAGCAGCAGATAGTTGTATTAAAACTGGACTCACTTGCAAGCAACAGTTTGTTTAATGATACACATTTTGCAGATCAAGCTGCATGCACTCAGTTATGCTATGACTCCTCCTAGTCAAACTTAAGTGAAAATGTCTACGTGAGGTAAGTCTTACTACTGGTGATAAAGTTTGTTGGATTAACAGAGAGATGTACTCTAGAATCGTACTTCCAGAATTCTTTTAGTTCTGTTTATGATGAGGTTGTCTGAGGTTTCTGCATAACTAAAGTGTCACATCAAGGAAAAAAAAGAAATTGAGTCGCTAAAAATACTCAGAGGTTTGTTATAATAGAAGAAAGTAAGCAAATAAATCAAATACATCCTGCTTCATTTAGTTGGTCTCAGGTATTCTTTGTTTTGATGCAATTTTCAGTTTAAATAACTTATGGCAAAATAAATTATAACGGTGACTTACTGCATTACATTCACAGAACTCCAGAAAAGCTGGAACATCCAAACAAATGAACAAAAAATACCAACCAAACCAAACCAAAACCAACTAACTCCAATTCTGTTAAGGTCTAGGGTAGTTCTAAACAGAACAGAAAATTATGAGCAAGAACATTGCTTTTACCTGCTGGAACTTGATCTTTCTTGATCTTTTTGAATTTTTTGGCTTTCTTCTTACCATCTGGAGGGGACTCCGCATAGGAGTTTGTTTGATCAAATTCTGGATCTTCTCCCTCTTCCATATCATCAGAACCGGTTTCTTCCTGAATAGGACTCATGCTTCTCTTTCCCACTGTACTGGTACCCGTAAAACTGAAATGTAGAAGAAATATTGCTATGAACAAGTTAAGAATAACTACTACATAAGTACTAGTTGCTATACATCTATTACATGTTTATGAAAGTTGTAGAATAACCTGTTGTAAGTGGTGTACCATTAAAGTGCGTTATCTGGAAAATATGATTCAACTACAAGGCTCCACAAATCAGCTATCTACTAGAATCTTATGCAGATGAAGGTATTCATTGTTTGTAGATGTCTCAGGCTTAACTGCTATTCCGATGAGATCACTCAACTCAAGTGTAATTAAAGCTGTTTGCTATCCCTGCTTAGATTTAATTTTTTTCCCCTCTTAGTTATGAAAGCTCTTGTAGAGCATTCCCAATACAAATTCAGTTACATGCTTCTCTTAAGCCCCAAACACACATCTTCATATTGAAGGATTTGACACACTAAGTTCATCCACTCTCCTGGAACTACATGCAGTTTTACAAGTATTTCTACTATATAGAAAAAACAATCAAAACTCCATGTAATAAACATTAAAAGAGGTCTTAAGGTGAAGATTCCTACCATCCAACAGACTGGTGAAATAAAAATTGCACAAAATTCCACACTCATGTCATAGGTAGCATTTGAATGAAACCTGAATAACACATTATGAACGTGTACTTAGAATTCTATTTCATTCAGCAAACATTGAAAAAACACTGCATAGGTTTTCATTCAACTACAATGCAATTGTTAGTAACTACACAAAATAGCTATTCTTTTATTCAATATTCTTTTATTTCAATAAAAATTAGTACTGAGTTACACAACAAAACTTTCACATCTTATATTTTCTTTTAATCACTAATATAGGGAAGCATGGTGTTTCAGTAAGGTTCAGCTAAAGGACTGTCAAATTTAGCTGCATAGTTTTGGCTTTGGAGTGAAAATTTTTTCATCATTCATTTTGCAATTTAAAACAGACTCTTTCTGGGATGTCCAATGGCAGTAAACAAACACAAAACATATGACTACGCTTCATGCTCTTACTTTCACTTTAGGAGCACAAACACCATTTACTTTGATGAATAGCTGGCTTTTCCTCCAAACATTCACACACAGAAGGCCTTCTTCACTCATCTCTTAAAAGTCTTCATTTCAAGTCACACCACAACTACCATCAATAAAACGATGTAAGTCAAAAAGCTGAACAGAACTGTTTATCCTACAAACATACTTCAACATGGCAAAACAGACAAAAAAAAACCCTGTGTCTGGAAAGGTGGAAAAAAAAAGTCTTGTGAAAACTCAGAAAATGAAAAAATACTATTGCAATTTTTAAAAAAATGGAAAAGTTTAAGAATTATACTTCTGAGAAAGATATTCTGAAAAATACATAAGGAAGAAAAAAAAACGAGCCATAAATTGTGATCCCAGGATTTCTTCGAGATACTACGAGCCCTGGGCTCTTTGAAAGAAACTCACTGTAAGGGCTAAGTACAAAATGAAAATTAACATTATGCCTTACATTTTTCCTGCAGACAAAAAACAAAGCAAAACACAAAATAGAAAAAACAGGCAGCACAAAGACAAAAATATAGATAATCAAGAACTGATGAGTTCCTGCTTTCTCCCAAAATCTTAATTTTATTTTACATTTACTGATTCATTGCATGGATTCCACAACTACTGATGGTAGGTTTCGTTTTTTTCATTTGTCCTGTTTCTCTGTGATCTAAAATAAGGCTTGAAGACTGCAACAATTATTTACTCACTTAGCAATAGTAGCAAATCAGTATGGTTGTATATAAAAGTTAGAGCACTATTCAGAGCAAAGTTCAGTTTTCTAATTGTAACAGCTATTTTGGAATATGCCAACATTTCTGTCTCAATTTCCTTACTCTGTTGAAAGACAACTAAACAAAGTGGAAAAGACAAACTACTAGGTATCAGTAATTTTCCAATTCAGAATCCCCACCTTTTTGGATACCTGAAGCATCTAGAGACAGTCTTTTATCAGCCATCAGCAAAGACAGCAAGCACTCAAATTTCAGAACACATATTAAGCAGCTATCCAGGCAATGAGTTTTAAACAAGAAAAAAGAGAAGATATTTAATCAGATTTCAAAATATTTTTTGTATACTGAAATAGGGTTTTATTCTTAGTTTGTAGATAAAATTACTAGACAAGTTTTGGGAAAACAGTAAGAAAAGCTTATCATGCATTGCCAGTTGGCAAATCTCCTTAGTGAACACAATGCAGCTTTCATATCAGTCACTGAAGACAGCAGGTGTGGCTCTGTGCCTCTTTACCAAAGGCAAGGTCCACCAGCCCTTCTTCCCCAGCCTCTCCCTTCAGCTGACTGATTTAAATTCCAGCCTCCTGGGATGAACGCCAAGAGAGGAAGATGGTCGAAAGAAAAACTAGAGTTTATTTTCCAATTCTATCCTTAAGTGCAACTTAATACAGTATTTCTAAAAAAAATTCTAGCAGTATGACCATCAACATTAATACTAGACATGTGATGAATCAACAGGATGTGGAGGACTTACATAGCTCTCCACTGCCTGAAAGACTCCACCTGATTAAACTGCTCATTAACTTCGTAATGCCATTTCAACTACTAAATAGTAGCAATCCAGCTAGTGCTATGGTAATTACATTGAAAGAATCAGCAACTGCAGAGGAGTAAAGGGGGAAAACAATCACGATGATATAGCATTAAGCATTTCTGTTTTGGAAAGAATGTCCTGCTCTTGAAAAGACCACTTCCATCACAACAGAGCATCTTGAGTAGGCCTGGATATATACAGGCTTCCAAATTCAAGTACAGCTCATTTAAACGAAAACATAAACCCTGTGTTCTCTTGCCACATTGAACAACACTGGGGGCAGAAGGGACTACTGATCCATCAAAAAAATCATTTCCGCAAAAGAACAGATGAAATTTCCTGAAATAACTCTACTATAACATACCAATATTTTAATTTGCTTGCAACATTTACCGTCCAATTCTTTAATGACTAAGCTTTTCTCAATTCTTACTCATTTCTCATGGCTTCAGAGGAGGGGATTTTATTATCTACTTAACGTTTCATCAGTTTTTCCTCTACTTCTCCATCTGATGGAGAATGTGCCATCAGGCACATTTCCATTAAAACCAATTTTGATACCTAACAGTAGTCATACATTATATGCAAGGAATACATATTAATTATAAATTATTGTATCTTGTGGCTATTATGATACTATATTTTCTCAAGAGAAGTTCCTCTATAACATAGGATTAAGACAGGAATTAATAAATCTTTGTTACATAGTGATAAGTCTGCCAATGTAAGACAGAAGTTGCTTGTAAGAAATAACCAACAACTTCATTACTGAACGAACAAGTAGCCAGAACATATTGTCATCGTGGAGAGGAACAGCTATTCTGCAGCTGTGCTCCCTTCCCTGGCAGAAGCTAATGCAATAAGCTTGTTAAGTAATAAATAAATAAAGGATGCAGTAACACGAAGCTATTATAGGAGATCAGCTGCTAGATACATCACAGTATTGAGTACTCAACTATATATGATTCAGATTAATCTGGACAAACATGCACATACACACACATGTAAATACAGAAAAATAAGATGGACAAATACAAACATTTTTAACATTGTATAAATATATTTACATATAAGCATATAGAAGTATTTTTAAGGTATTTCCCGAAAGAAAATGTTTCTCCAGTCAGCTTGAGTGATCTGAAAGACCACATGGTTTGCAGCTACATGTTATACCTAAAGTGATGTATAAATGCCAGATGACACTTGAGAGGAAATACTTACAAAAGACTAGTTGACAAGGGAACACAATCTAACTCATAGCAAAGAGAAATAAAGCTGAGAAAAAACATGCCAAAAGACCTGCATGAAAGGGAGCTTGGAAGAGAATCAAATCACTTCATTCGTGGAATAACAAGAACCAAAATTCATGAAACATCAATTACAGAAGTTCAGTCTATAAACAAATTAAAGACTGCTATCCAAGGTTATCAAAATGTTGATCATCCAAAAATAACGCTACAAGGCTGCTTCTTGGGGAATTTTTCAATACTAGAAAAATAGTTTAAATTTTTTCAAGGAGATAAAGTGTTTAGGCAGACAACTCATTGAGATACGAAAAATTTAAGGAAACAATTCACTGACAAATTTATTCAACAATTTTCCAAATCACACATTTGTGGTCATCCTCAACTTCTTTGAAAAATAACAACAAACCCGCTTTCCAGATTTACCGTTTTCCAAAGTACCTGTTAAAAGACAAAGTTATCTATGGTTCAAGCTATAAGCCACCACTTCTGCTGTCTGTCCAGAATCTGTGAGATACCCAAAATAGCTGTAACAACATTTAGTGAGCAAAGATACTTCCTCTAGCAGAAATAAAACTAGGATCTGCTATGCAAGCACCATTATTTGCCTCACTGTTCCTGAAAAACAAGGATGAATCCATCAGGACTGCTGAAGATGGTAATCTATACCCTTCACTGTGGCACTATCACCATGGAGAACCGTCCAGAAACAAAGATTGCCTTTACAGGAGCATAAAAAGACAGCTTTTCTGGTTTCCAAATGACATAAGCCTTTTAAGAGGTGTAAAATAAAAATGTAATTATTTTCTTTTGGTTATAAGTAATGGTACAGCTGCATTAAGCTCAGAAGCTGCGAGTTGGCCTGCCCCCAATATTACAATATTTCAAAAGTTCGTCTAATCACTAAATCCCCTCTATTCCTTTAGCTATCATCTTGTGTCAGGTGATGTACCACTATTGATTGATATGCAAATTAAAAAAAAAAAGAACATACAGAGAAAATCGTCTGATATGAACTACCTCAAGAACGCTAGACTTTTGATAAAAGTGCAATAAAAATACAAGAGTTTGCAGTACAGGTCTCACCTGTTAACACAGTAGTATCGACTCTGAGAAACGTAAGGTGTGCCTTGAGTTTTCAACCGTTTTCTCTCCATCTCCTTCCAACTATCTTCTGTACACTTTCTCTTTGACCGTTTTTCTTCATGTTTTTTCTCAACATATTCTGCATATGTCTGGATCCTATAACTTTCAGCATATTTGCTGGTGTTTACAGCTGTGGGAAAGAGGCATGATGTTACATATGAAACACTTAAATGACAACGTCATCTCCTGAGACAGCTTATTTGGAAGAACAGAAGGCAGCAAACTATTTGTTCTATTCATATAAATGACTTCTATCTATTTCCACAGCTATACACATTGTTATATACAAATTCACATTGTATGTTTGAATTACATATTCAAAATATTTCTGAGTCAAGCTTCATACAAGAAGGGTTAATTCTACTTAAGACTTCTTTTAAATTAGAAACCATCAATTCTTCAGCCATAGCCCTCTTCCAGATTGCTTGTTGGCAAGAAAAGATTTCCTGGATTTTTTCCCTTTTAGTCTCATTACTTAACTCAGCAGGTTTATTTTGCAAGTCTGCCAGGAAAAGACGACATTTACAAACGCTTTGCCAAAACTCTGTTTGATTGCTGTGAAACATAAGCTTATTTGAGCTGCATTTTTTGTTGCACAAGATATCCATGGAAGCAGCACTTAACTACTATGCAGCTGCTCCATCCTTGTATCTTTCTAACCTTTGGTCTCCACTTTACTAAAAAAAAGCCTGCCAGTTCAAGGTAGAAGGATTTCTGTCAACACAAAATTAGAAACACTTAGAAAGAAAAAACTTCCACACTGCCTTCACTCAGCAACAATTTACCAACATTCCTTCAAGTCCCAGCATCTTCACAGCTCTGTCATTAATCTGCAAGCCAAGCTCTGGCCTCAAGCCATAACTATAACAGATGAATCAGCAAATTAAGCTGGCTGTCAACTGGTGTCCTCTACTGTCTTCAGCCTAACTCACTGAAATAAACTACTATAAAGTAGCCAACAAACCCATTTAAATACAAACTAAACCAAACCAAAATACTACATTCTTTTTCACGTATGTAGGTGATGCATTTTAAAATACTGTAATAGTAAAGTGGAAATGAAATCCTTATTTTACTAGCATACTTCCAACCTTTCTGTAGAAATTTCAGGTGTGTGTCCAACCTTCTGATCCTAGATAAAGTGCTGTCATCTTCATTACTGGGTATTCTGTACTACTTGTAGCCCATGCACAAGACATAGGATGCTCCAACATAACAATTCAGAACTGTGGATTTGGTATTTTAACTCTTTCAGAACAGATCTTTTATTCTGCATATTGACTATGCTGATGTGAAAGCAATTACCTATAGTACATGTCATGGCACATAGATGCTGCTGCTGCAAAGTCTTTCAAATGTACATAAAACTTGACATCTATATCTTGTAGACCTATTACCAATAATAGAAATCTGCAATTACAATTATTAGTCTCATAAGATCGTTGCAGTAACCAAAGATTTGTTAAACATACCTCCTTTCACACCCCTTGTATTTGTTCTGAACTATGGAGCTACAGGACCTGTTGCTAAGAATTAGGAGCACATATACTGCCCATGAATTTAGGGGGCAGGCGTCATGAATGAATTAATAATGCTCACTGGAGTTTCTGCATGCCAGGAGACATTCCGAAGGGTAACATTTGTTTTGTTAAACTCAAGCATGTTTTTACTTGCTAAAATCAAGCACATAGTTACCATGGATCATCTGATAAACAGTGATTTGTTAAAACACAATAACTATTTCACGTTATTTATTTTGCTGTAAACTAAAAGCCAGAGTTATGGCACTTTCATTTCACTCCCTGGCAAACTCTGCTTACATTTAAGGCAAAAATAATCCTTATGAAGCAGCCTAAATATAACTTTTAAAAATTTATATGAGTAAATACTTTTGGACAGACAACTTCATTCTTGAAACAAGACTTATATTTTTAGCAACATATTCACATTACACGTATACATACTCATTTTTATATACACGTGTATACATACGACTGGCTCTAAAGAGTTAAATGATGAATATAACCAGCATATTATATGCTAAATTCAGCATATAGAAAGTTATACGCTGAAAATATTGCTCCATGCATTGCACAATTGAAATGAAGACATGAACAATTCTAAGGAGCCACATCAGCAATTAAATCTTGCATGGTCTTGAATTAAAAAGCAGCTCCCTAAAAAAGTTCTAAAAACATTTCCTCCTGCAGGCTGCCTATGTTACCTAACAAACCAGGTACCTGCAGTGCCAATAGAAAAAATGCATTGCCTAAATGCCTTGTGAATGCTACCAAACTAAACTATAAAGAACAGAATTTTTATTTACTTTTTATTTATTTTTTAAATCACAAAGTGAAGATAATTTTTTCTGTGAGGAATCCGACAGCAACCAACACCACACGGCTGCATTTCATTACACTGGTTGCAGCTGTAATGTCTGTCTTAGGAGACAGTCATTTTCTCAACTATATTTACAAAAAA
>WBMW01000333.1:1133546-1164848 GCA_013396635.1 Penelope pileata | reverse complement strand
AAAAAAAAAAAAAAAAAGTTAGCTAAGCCTGGATTACTTGGGCTTTTGTTTGTTTGTTTTTTGAACTCTTCTCACCTAAAAATGCCCATACTAATTCACCAAGCAAATGAAAAGCAATGGAGTTTTAAAAGGGGAAATCCATACGACACCCCTACTACCAGAGCTACCTAGGGCCCCATTTATTTAGCAGGGGAAGGCACCTGCATAAGACAGGCAGGATTCTTTATAGCCTTGGTGATCAACACTAGCAAGGCAGGTATTTTGTAAAACTTCATCCTGAAAATAGCTTTATCCACTTTCAGCACAATCATCCTGCACAGGTCTACTTCTCGTAGAGTCGAGCAAATAGATTCCAATTGTGACTGAAGGCAGTCAAAAATAACTGCTAATTCAGCCACAGATCTCCTGCTTTCCATTTTCCGTAACATCTGTGCTGCTGTGAACCCTTTTGCCCATGCCAAGGTAAGTACTGCAGGCTTGCACAGCCTTACCCAATAAAGTGACACTTCATTAGCCTGCTCCTCAAGATCCTTGTCCTCAAGGAAGGTTAAAGAGGGAAAAAAAATCCCTCACTCCAAACTGTTTATTAAAAAAATAGTAGAGAATTAGAACAAGGTATCAAGGTCTCATGGAAGATCCTCCTGGATCATCCTGCACTGAAGCATCACGAAATGTTTTAAACTCAAGGAATACACTACAATGGAGTTTTAAAGGAAGTAATCTACTGAATGTCTTGTGTGTTCCCCCACTGGCCAGAAAAAAAAACGCAATAAATGAAAGTTAAAAAGTACTTCTTGCAAATGCAAGCAAAAAAACCCCCACACCTGCCTGCTGAGCAATATTTGGTTTTCCTGGGGAGCAGCCTTTCCTTCCTTCCCTTTTTCTGATAGCCTGAGTCTGTGTTATTGACATTTAATGCAACTCTTAGATTTACAATATCTAACATCATTCTTAAAACTGCAGACAGGAACCTGCAGCCACACAGTGCTGGCTCTAATACTTTAAGGAACTTTTACTCAAATACACTCATTCAGTTGGACTTGATGCAGCACCAGAAGTCCAGACACACTTGCAAAATACATCTCTTATGCCCGTTTCCCTTCTGCATTGTAGACATTTACTTAAAATATTTTTGTTTTCATTTTTTTTAAACAAAACCAATAAACTTGTCTAACACGTCTGTAGGTACCCACTGTACTGTGCTTGCACAAAGCTTATGTAGTAACTTTCTTTCTAGGCACAAAACTGAAGTGAAATGCTTTTTTAATACAGGTTACTTGGTGGCATGGATTCAAGCATCTCCATGTAAATGTGTATGCCAGCAAAGCAGCAGAACAGCATCACTGCCTTGTCTCCACAGCTGCTCATGCTAGATAAGGAATTTAGCATTCCAGCTACTGGGGGAAAAAATATTTCCCTCAACAAAGAGCACAGAGATGATCGTACAGTCCATTGAGACAGTCACACCATACACTTGTGAGCAGAACGTTATCAGGGATTTTAACTTTCCTAAGTTGCAGTTTAAGTACTGAAAGAATTCAAACTATCTAACCTTTGCACCCTGTTTAAATACCTCAGTAATTAAAACAAACTGTATGACACGTATCTCAAAAAAATCCCAATCAAATGAAAAGGCAGCGATGAGAAGAAAATATTGTTGCAGGTGCCTGACAGCAACATCTGTCCTCTTAATTCTGCATCACTAATGCTGAAAGCTGTAAAACTGTATTGTGATCTATACCACCAGTTCTACTGTAAGACCAGGACCAGAACATATCAACCAGCAAATCTGTTTCTTGTTACAGACAAAATTCCTGAATTATACAAGTACACAATTACACAAGCACAGAATCCACATCTCATTCCCAGCTCTTACTAGTACAGAATTGCAGATAGAACTAGCAGAACGCTCAGATCTGTTAACACACAAAAAGTGCAAAATGTACAGAACACTTCCTTTTTAGTAAGACAGGTGGTCTTTGAGTAACAATGGACATTGAGAAAATTGCTCAGGTGTGAGAGACTTTTCACCTAACAGCTTGTTACCAAACGGGTGAATCCCATTCCTTGCCCCTTAGCCCCTGCTGCAAGCCACAGGGCCCCAGGCCCTCCTTCATGGTGTTTCTGGTGATTATTGAGCAGCTGCTGAGCTGTTTGACCCCACTGAGCCTGCAGCCATTTCATTATTTTTTTTCTGGACACAAAATCAGCAACAGGATAGCATTGAGAGCTCACTGTTAGAGTAGGGGAAGAGCCATGCCCTTCTTACAGCCATGAAGGAACATGACTGGCACAAACCATTAACTACATTTTAATGCCAGCAAATTACATATTTCAGCTAAGGCTGTGCAGTTACAGGATCACACTCCTGCAAAATCTGATGACATTTCTGATGCTTGTTAATAACTTCTGAACAAGGAAGTAGCAAACTGAGCCTGGAGACATCCAGGCAGTGCTGTGCAGACTGCTTTAGGCTCACAGCAGCACTGCCAGTTCAAACCTATTAATGCTCCATGTATCATTGTCAGGCCTAGTACCGAGTTCACCCATCATTCTGGGGGTACATTGCTGCACCTCATTGCTAGAATTAAGATATACCCTAGTGCATGACACAAGTGCAATAATATCATCAATAAAACAAAATCTAACTTTTCCATTTTGAAATCTCTACCACTGCCCCACACTCAGTGAGAAGAGTGATACGCACACAATCTCAATACACACATATACAATTTTAAATTGTGTTGGAAAGTATTCGTGCTAAGTAGAAGGTTTTATATTAAACCTTGTAATACATGGATAAAGCATGAAATCTGGCCCTCTCTGAGAACTCACAGGTTCAGGAAGATTAATGATTTAAACAAGAATCATTGAAAGGCCATCACGGTTTCAGCTGCTGCACCTGCTTTAGTCCATTGCTCCCCTGCTGTCTCAACACATTGGGCTACTCACTGTCCAGAGGAAGGAGATATCTTGCACGCAGTAAATTCTACATGAGCTCATGTATCAGGGCATTAACACACAGAACAACCTAACAATATTTCAATGCTTGCCATTTAGGATGAGCAGTTGTTTTTCACATATATTTAAAATTTCAGGTTAAGTGCATTTATCACATTTTAAAACAGCAAGGAAAAAGTTCTCAGGAAGATTCCCACGTTAAAATTGGTTGTAAATTAAAGCAGTGGTCTTAAAGTATTGTGGAACTTATTTGTAACTGGAACACAGATGTTATTACATTGCACCTAAGTCTTAGGTAAAGATAATTAAGAGCAAGTGTTAGCAGCCAAGAGCAAGTGAAAGAGGTACATTTTTGAAGTATTTTTTGTCAACAGTTCCACTAACATATAACTAGGAAGCAGAGACTGTTCACAGAGCATATGTAATAACCAAATGTCTCAGAACTGAAACCCAATTTTACTTTCAAACACTTTAAAAATCTAACATATTTATAGGAGTTTTTCCATATTTTAGAAATTATTCCGTTCTCAAGCAACAGCAATTTTTTCAGAGTACAATCAGATGGCCAATAAAGACTTCCTAAGTACAAGGACATATAAAGAAACCTCCTGTAAGAGTGCATGTAGGTTCTTTTGAGACCACTGACCTAGTGGTCACTGTAAGTTGGCAGGCAACAACACTTGAGGGAAGTATGACCACCAACAGCTTCTCACTGACACAGAGCACTAACCGAGGGCTCACCAACTAGTTACCTGTTCAGAACGCCTGAAATACTGCAATAGATAATATTGCAATATTTCAGGTTGAATCAAGTTATTAGTTAAAATACTGTTTTTACTTTAAAACTAAGATAAGTTGAAGCCTCTCCCACGTTCCCCATCATTTCCAGAACATTTGCATGAAATCCAGATTCTTATAAGTCAAGAAGCATTGAAATAGTGCTTACTTCATACTAACCCTTCCAGAAGAAAAGCCAACTTTATAAATACATGAAGCTGAACAGCATCCAAAAGCAAGCTTATCTAGCAAGCTGGAAGTCATAAGAGCCAGAAGCTGTGCACCAAAAGTTTGTTCTGAAGTTGTGTTTTTTTTTTGTATTTATCAACTACAAGAGCCCATACTGCTTTATCTTTTGTCACGCAGTTAAAAAGCGTGTGCTCAGTGTTTGACAGAAATACTGAGAACGCATGAAGTGCGATTTGGCAACGGTGACTTCTATTTCCCATATGTCCAACGAAAGCAGTATCAGCCATTTAGCAAAGTTTAAGTAACTACCTGCTCTGAACAGCAAATCTCAACAGAAAATGAAGTATGGTCACTGGTCATTTTCGTTGTCACGGTGCTAGTAACTTAGTTCACAGCAGAGCACAGTGCAAACAGTGACAAACCCTGGCAATCTAACCCACCACTTCCACAGACTCCTTAGCATGACAACGTTATGTTCAACAACCATCACTGACACTGAGGACAGCCCACTGGCACCACAAAACAATCAGCCCCCCAGATGCACAGGCACTACTTGCCCGTACAGCCCCGACAGGCACCCAGCCTGGCCGTGCCTATGAAATGGTTAACCAGCATTTCTCTCCACACAGCCCCCACTTAATGCTCAAGTTTACATTCTAACTTTGCAGAGTAGTATTATTTTATACAAGAAGAAGCCTTTGCTACTTCTGCTAGCTTTCAGAATGCTGCCAATACGCGAATCACATGAATAACCAAATTAAGAGAAGGTTCTTGGACATTATAATAAATAGCAGAATGAGAAGTTTAAGGGATTTGCTTTTTCTTTCCTGAGGTTTCTGGTTTATGTGTTTTAAGCATGTTATATTCAGTCTGAAACTTAAGAGCAGCTCCAAAATTGCCTATAAAAATACTGCCCTTTCCCCCACTTGTTTTTTCAGTGGGAAAGCAAGAGGAAGAGGGAACAAGGCTTTTTATATGCAAAGATCCAGAGATACTTTGAGTTAACACTTCAACAATTAAAAGCTGGAATTTCCATTCCTCCCTGCCATATACATACTACTGATTACAACGTGAAGTTTGAAGAGCTGCTCGTTAGCTTAATTTATCTAAACAGGCTTATTCTTTCCAAATAGAAAAGTATATGTTTTATCAATTTTGACTGGCTTAATCCATGATATTACATAACACAGGAATGCTGTTTTAAAGTCCACGGGGATGAACAGATACATTTTATTACCTACATATTTAAAGTTGATTTCTATGCATATTAACATAAGAAATCCTGCATACGCCCAGTGTGTAGATGAACAAGTTTTCAGTCTGCAGACAATACCTGAAGAAGAGAATCAGAAGCAACAGAAAGCATCGAACAGCTTACACACAGCCCCATGGTCTAGGAGACCTGTCATTCATCTGATGCAAGGGTTAAGCATGAGCACCAAAATTAATTATAATTTATTATCTGAAATGTAAAAGACAACCGCAGGAAAAAAAAAAATCCCCTTCTTACCAAGGAGAAGTTAATCTCAAAGTAAAAGCAGAAGTTTTCAATGACAATTTTTTTTTTTTTCGAACAGCAGAAATACCTACAAAAAGGCAGCTAACATATAATTCTGGCAGATGCCTTTATGAAAGCCATTCACAGCTAAATGATTTTAACAACGAGATATTGAGATGACAGCAGTGGTTTTGTACCCAATTGTTTCAGCTTGAGAGTTCAAGCAAAGAGGTCACTTTATTATTCATTACTGATGAATATTTATTCAATTCCTTTGATTGGTTTTCAAACAGCTGCATAAATCTTGCAACAACTTACTGCTATACAACTAGCCAAACAGGTCAGCATGACTCAGTAAATCAGAAACTGGTGACAATTTCCCAAGCACAGCAAGCATGAGTTATGTAAAACTAGCACTTGCATGCTAGATAGATCAATGAAAGCAGCTTTGGTGACCTGGGCATAGCTCCTGGGAAGTGGGAAGAGATGAGCACCTTGAGTACTTGCGAGCAAGTGGGAGACTGTAAGACACCTACAGCCCCCAAGCAGTCCTTCCCCATCTTTTTTTGCCCCTTCTTAGCCTTTCTTGCCTGCCCACGCCACTCCCAAGGAGGCGTTAACCTCACTCTGCAGCAGTGCCTGCACGGCCAGGCACACTGAGTGGCACAGCAGCACGGCAGGAAATAGTACCTGGGACATAGGATGTCACAATTCCAGCACAACCCTTGACCTGGTTACGCAACACTAGTAATAGGGGCAAATAACACTTTTCAGTTTCTCTTTTAAGATCTACAAGGGTGAAGAAAAAGACAGAAGGGAGAAGCTTCTAAGGAACAAGCCAGGTTCATCAACTGGTTATCCTGAGCACGTGCACCAAGGGGTGGCTGCACATCAGCCTTTAAATGAACTGTTCTTCAGTTTTATAACCCTACATTTCTGCAGCCAAATACTCAGTATTTGAATTGCTGCTGCAGCTGAAAAATAAGGACACCTTCCAGATCTGAACCAAGTTCAAAATGAATTTGGTAGGCTCAGTTAACACTCCGTCCAGCTTGTTACAAAACAGATCATATTTTCAGTTTTTCCCACACAGTTTCTTTATGAAAAGGATGCAAAATAAGTCTGAATATTTTTACAGTGCCTAGACTCATGCATGACGCCAAATCTGACCACCCTGCATATACAGGGAAACTTCTACACACCCTTCATGTTCTCATTTATTTTCCATAAATGCTTTTGTTGCACATGTGTGCTTTGTTAACTACACGCATTAATACCAGCTCAAAGCCAGAAGCAACTCTAAGAGGTAAGCATAAACAGATGTCTGCAGCAACATCTTGCTTTGTATCATATGGTTTGATAGTTCTCCAAGGTTTGTTTTTTTATGTAGTCCAGAAGATGCAGACATATTTATATAAATAGGTTAAAAAACAGGCCACATAATTAGTTTTTCTCAGATTCTTTACTTAAACACAGCTCACTAAATCACAAGTACAAGTAGTGACTTTTATTGCCAAAGCAGTTCATTAAAGTTTTAAATCAGGAAATAGAATAACAGAATTGATTTTATGATGTATTTATTACAGCAAAAAACAAGAGGCTTAAGCGATTTTACAGTAAAAATCGCACAGCTTCTTGGTAATTGAGGTTACTATAATGTATCAGCTTGGTTGGCTGTGTACTTCCAGTATATGAGATTTTACTAATCTGATTCATAAAAATCTATGAAAAACTATAATCACCTGAGCTTTCAAACAACTAGCTTGTTTCCTAGCACAGAACAAGCCTCCCTGATTGTCAAAGCACAAAAAAAGACACACACAGACACACATACACAGTGGTACCATAAAGATTTCATTTAAATATTCTGCAGGAATTCAGTTCCTTCCACAATATCTATTTGCTGTAACACAGTGAACTTAAAAAAAAAAAAAATGGTGGTGAATGTGTCTGAATTCTTGGCACACAACAGCCTACCAAAACTGAGTTGACATTGGTGGGGAAGTTACCATAGCTATACTCCAAGACCAGTTCCAACTGCACCTAGACCAGTTCCATAGTTTTATTGTTAGAATCACAGATGCTGTTGGCTTAGAGAATTTTAAAAGCAGCTGAAAGGCCATCATAATACTGAAGTGATTTCAGAAACACTTACCTATTTGTACTTGTTCTGGCTGGCTTAGTGATACAAATGCTGATGTATCATCAATCCATGAAACTTGAATGTTACCTAGAAAAAGCAAAAAAAAAAAAAAAAATTATTTTTATCTTAAGCTCAGTCACATATTTAATCTGCTGTGCCAGTCGACAGACCAGGTGGTCAACTAAGAGTAACTTCAGCTGAGAATACCTTTTTTTTTTCTTTTTTTTTTTTTTTCCTTGTCAGTAAGAGTCCATGGCAAAGGAGCATAATGCTTACACATTTGTAAATGAGCCTGGAACCACTTCAGAAAGCAGCCACCATTAAGGCTGCATATTCATCCTGCATACCCTCAGATCCACTGGAGTCAAGGATCAAAATGGAAAAAGTAAGAGATTTGTCTAATGTCTTCCTGACTCCTATAGAATTTTTCTTCACAGATTTTTCCATCCAATATTTTAAGTCACCTAATCACTGTTTTTTTAGCCCTCACTCCATGCATCCCATACATCTCTGCAACAAAAACTCAAGCAACTTTTCTAGGTAATTTCAGCTCTGTACCAAAATGAAGAGCAGCTCTAGGGGTTTCAAAACCAGTCCATTCTTCAGAACTGCAACATTTCCTGAAGACACAGTCTGGGCTGGTCCAAGTTATCCCTCGCAGTTCCCTTCCCAGTACAGAGACAAGATAAGAAATTCCAGTAGTTCAGGGGGAAAAAAGTGGTTTACACAAGTGGAGAGCTCTACATACTGCAACACTAAATCCTCAAAATCTGGTTTGTGTCACACCACACACTATTTCCTGGATGCACAGTGAAAATGTCACTTTCATAAATATATCATGACAAAGGCAGGAAAATTTTGCACCTCATTTGGAAGCTGTTACAATGTAACAGTGACCAGAATTACGTTCCTCCTTTCTATGTGAACGGCTTAAAATGTCACACTAGCACGAAAGAGCTTACAAAGGAGCAAGCATGTAGGCAAGGAGCCCATCCCAGATGCAAGGACTTACTGTACAGTCTGAAATCCTTTTACATCTCTGGTCCTCATCTAAGTGCTTTACTGTTTGTAAGGAATGTATTGAAAATTGGCGCAACTTTTTTTTTTTGAGGCAGACTAGGAAATTATGTTTTTTATTTATATAATATTGTATCACCATTTAACCTTCAGGCATTACAAGATTAAAAAAAATGATGCAAACTGACTTAAAATGCATTTTAATTTCAGCTGGTTAATCTATTTAAATTAACCTATAGGTTACACGGTTATAGAAGTCTCTCCTGAAATCCAGCCAGATAATAAACAGATTTTCTAATTACAAAAAAATAAAAGCCTAGTTAGATTTAGCTTGCATGCTATACACTTGAGTAGCCAGTTATTTAGGACTGTAAGTTATGATCAATTTGATCATTGCCAAAACCATAATTAACTCAGTATGGTTTCTGACATTTTCCTGTACTAAAGGGCTAAGGCCACTATTGAGAAGAACTTAAAATGAGAAGTAAAAATCTAATAATTTCTTTAAACACTTCGTAAGGCAAACCTAATTTCTAATAATTCGGTCTTGGATGAACATAGGTCTTTGCCACCTTCACTCTGTGGAGAGCATGACCTGGGCAGGCAACTTTAACATTTCACAAGATGGGAGAAGTGAAAGCTGATTTCAGATTGCAACTCAAAATTATAGTGTGTTTAGTATGACCCTGACACCTAGCTTTAGAAATCACTGCAAAACTTAACATTGTTCCAAGTTGACAGTTTATTGCTCTAAATTTTGAAGTATTATCCTCTTTTTTTTGCATTACTAACTACAAATTTTTCTAAGCAATCATTTGAGACATCTGACACCGCACCCTTCCGTAATTCTGCAAGACCTAAGTGTTGTACAGATTCTGTATCTCTCCTATATGCAAATTAATGAATTCCATATCTACTCTGAATAGACAAGAAAAAAAATTTCTTCTGCATCTCTTAAAGCTGTGCCCTTAGGGTAAAATATCAAGGAGGGTCAGTGATGGACTGAATCTACTACTTGAAGCTACTGCTCAAGGGGACTTCAGCGCCCATCTTTTCACTAAGCACCAATTACAAATAAATAAATAAAAATCCAACCTATTGCTGGCACATCATTTCAGCATCACAAATTATTCATTGCTGCAGTAAGGTTGCTGCACACTAAATGGCTTTGGTGTTTTACATAATTAAGGGTTTCAATACCTGCCCACATTTACTGTTTTTTATATAAAAGTAAATTTATACAGTTTAAATACATGATTGCAAGAAGAAATCAAACATTAAATAGTGGACATTGAGCTACAGTCTGAGGGGAACTGCAACAAATGGTCTTAAGCAATTCTCTATGCTTAACAGGTACCCTTTTCAGATATGTTGCATTTCATTTTTATAAATAGGAATTTAAGAGACCAGACTAATAAATGAGATCATTCAGCAATATTGCTAAGTACTCAGTAAATATTGTGCATTTCAGAAGTATTGTGAAAGAGCAATAACGATCTGAAAAGCAAGTGCATCTGTATTTGAAGTACAGTATTTACCAATCAACATAGCCACATGCCAGCTTCCTGCAAGGCTAATCCAAACAAGCAATAGTCAGCAAGGTAGCAGGATGTCAGCTCTAGAGAAATAGAACATGGAATAAAAATCACCTTCACCAAAACAGGAGTAGATTAAAACCTCATCTGCTGATTCTGAGCTGAAGGTGCAAAGCAATGTGTTTAGTATTTGTTTGTCTGTACTCAAATAAATTTGAAAGTTTTCAATGTAAACACAAAAAAGCAAACAACATTAAAACCCATAGAATAAAATGATACTGATGGCTTATATCATTCAAACAGGTTTTTCTTTGGTTTTTATACCACGATGACCAAACGTAAGGAAAGGCTTTCATATAAGAAAGTAAATAAATTAGGACTTGGATTTCAAAGAAATTCTAAGGAAGATGCATGCATGTACATATCGACAGGAAAGATACAAGAACAAAACAACATGAAGGACATACAGAGGGAACTCACTATTTCATTACAGAACAGCTGAGGAACATCTAATAAAATATGCTGGAGTTTTAAAATCCAAAGGATTTTTCACATAACAGTTAATTACAGTCAGTGAACTGTCCCCAATCCTATGTGCTTTGGATGACAAGAATATACATGAAACAAGGAATGGCTTTAGATTGACTTACAGAAACCTATGACAGGCTCTTAAACGAAAAACTAAAAGATGCGAGTGTGATCTCTAGCTCATGAGCCCTAAATTGTAGATTGCTGGAAGGCAGTAAAGTTGTTTTACTTTGGCTCTGCTCTTACACATTTCCTAATCAGCTGTTACCTTCATTTAGCCAAAAATAAAAAAATAAAAAAAAAAATACTGTGTACTAGAAGTTTTTCCTTAAATTAGATTGTTCACTTTTAAAAGGGACATTTTTTAAGCTCCACNTCCACATGTTGCAGGAATGCAAAATAAGAAGCATAATTTTTTTTTTTTTTTTTTTTAAGAATAGCAGGAAGTTTTCAGTATGATGGGAACAGGAACACATATTGCAGTGTGTGAAACTTTTGAGCCTCAAAGTTGGATTTAAGAGTCATTTAAAGCCCATATGTAGCAGCTTAGACTAGCAGAACAAAAACATGCAAAGGACCAATTACATTTTAAAAGCAATTTATGTATCTTCAAGATCACTGTGAATCCATAAACTATACCAGTGTTCACTTTCCTCTCTGAGAAGACTCTCATGCTCTGATGAATTAGAGTGCAAAGGTCTGACTCCATTCATTTGGAAAAATTTTAAGTAGCAGGTTGTTTTTTTCTGGTTTTTTCATTACTTTGATAGTATAAGCAATGAATTCCAACAAACACTATTTTAAATACTTTCACATTTCACATTAGCATTTAAAGAAAAAAACCTTTTAAGAGACCGCACAGTACCACAAGTAGTTGTACAGTAAGATTGCATTCACTCATGAGACTGTAAAAACATCTTGCATGAACAGGTGTCCACTTGGTATGCATGTGGTACTGAAAGACTTCAGAATCGTGAGCACCCCTCCTAGAGTAGCAACTGTGAAATAGTTCCAAGTTTGCACTGCAGTCCCTTCAGCTGTCTCACTGCCATCATTAGAAACTTCACAGAAGATTACAAGTCTGCTTCAAGTTGTACTAAACTGAAACAAATTCAAAATGATTTTTCTACACAGACAGATTAATGTTGCTATTTAATTTAGCAACTGATTTACCATCCAGGTAAAAATTTAATTTAAAAACACTTTCATTCAACTAGAGTTAAAAATTCACATAATATTCATGAAATAATTCACGTCTGTTACTGACGTTTTTTGGGCTTTAGGCAAATCATTTAATCTTATACTGCATCACTCTCTGTCCAGCTACAACTGAAAAAACGTAGGCGATCCCACAATTCTGGAAGGCATCACCTGCAGTTTGTTTTGAGCTCCCGTGGCAATAAGACCTAAAATATAATATGGATGAAGCATTATACAAAATACCACAAGTTTGTAAATCCAGATCTGAAAACATAGTTCTGGAATCTGTAAAAACTAGGTAAATGACAATTTCAAAATTGAGTAGCATTTTCAGATGTGTAAGCATGACCCCTGGTGGCAGTGATCTGAGCAAGCACTTAAGTGACAACGCTGTGTACACTGAGGGACTTCCATCCTTTTGCTTCTGTTTAAGCATCCTTGTGATTAGCACAGTAATTCTTTCAATGGAGGTTAGTTTCAAGTTTGCTCTGAATCTTTTTGCCACGCTACAGACCATGACTTAAGTCACAGACCTTATTCCTGAGATCTTCATCTGCCTTTCACATCTATCGCCATTCCCTTCAGTCACCTATATTATCTCTTACTTCTTCCCAGGAGAGGCTATGAATAAAAGGATGAAAGTTCCACAGTATTCAACAAGCACCAGGTAACAAAGATTTCTGAAGAGCAGTTCACCACAGCAGACATTTTCAACACATCAGTACAAAGAAAGTCTACAAGATATAGTTCAAAAATTACTGAAGATGATTCATCATTACCTATACTACGGCCAAGTCTGCAGCCACAGATCAAATGTAACAAACTAGATCAGAGGTATTTGTCATTGACAGAGGTGGAAAAAAAAGAAAAATTAAAAAAGACATAAGGATAGACTACACCACTCACCAAAGGCACTAAAAAGCTGGTAAAGGTCACTGGTCTTCCATTCTTTGGGAAAGGTAACATGAAGAACGTGATCTCGTTTTGGCTGCACTGCAGAACATAAAGTTATTTATTAGAATAAGAGTTACAATTGGTATCTTTAGAACATCAAAAAAAAAAAGTTACCTAATGTCGTCATATAACTTTACTTTTTGTTATTATAAAGAAATAAGAAACCACTTAAGATGGTCATCTAATTAGCTACACCTCACNAAAAAAAAAAAAAATCTGTAAGCATACCTATCCCAGAAGTGTAGCCTTATTCTTTGCATAGCCTTACTTTGCAAAAGTGCCACCTACAGGCAACAAATGACCAGATAGCTTCCTCAACCTAGGGTAGTGTTTATATCTCGAAGTAGAAACAAAAGTTTCTAAAGCAGCCAAAGAGTCACCTTAGGTATATATGTTCCTTGTCGAAGCTTAGAAAGTATTCCTGGTTCAGATTCTGCTGAATCATCTGTATCAGCCTGTTCTACAGCAGTGCCTCTCAGATAAAAGGGACATACTTTCAGATACACTCTTTTTTGGCAACTCTTCTTGGCAAAGCATCAAAACAATCCTGTAATTTGGCTAGCAAGTGGAAGTAGCATCTTCACAGCTTAGTAGTTTTGGCCTTCTCTCAATGATCCGAAGTATTAAACTACTCTATCCTTCTATTCAGTACCAAACAACTGGGAAAAGAAATACATAGCATAATAACAGAACCATTCCAATCGATTTGCAGAATTTTGCTCAGTGATCTGATCACCTACCGCATTTGAAAATTACATGCATGCCTTTACAGCATATATTTTCCTCTCCAGTAGTTACTTCCATCTTTCAGAAACTACATTGTTACTATTAAACCAGTACCTAACAAAATGGTCATCCTTCAGTCTGACCTTTCCAACATACGATGTGGAAAATGTCTTCACACAGAAATGCTGCTCATCTGGAAGCACTATTGCACATTCATGCACCTCTAAGACACATCGTCTAAGTTGTATATACAATACTATAAATTTAAGCCTTCATCCAGGTCAAGGACTAGACTGACCTTCTGGGCTTCACATTTTCTTAAGTCAAGGCATCAGTGGCAACACTCATCCAAAATTTTCCTCCCTCATGGTGTAACAACTCATACGTATCTTTATACTTATAAAATATGTTTTCATTCAGCTGTATCAGCAAGTTATTATAGCTACTTACAGTCTGGTCCTTCCAAATTCAGGTATGGTATGTCCATTACTCTCATAAGAAACAGCCTGAAGCAAAACAGAAAAGCATTATTAGGAAATTTGTGTCTAAAGACCTTTAATAAGATCTCATTTCTATCATTTCTTTAAATGTCGCTTCTTCAAGGTAGCTGGAAGCAGAATTATACATCTCAAATATATTTTAAGCTATAATGAAGACAAACAGACCCTCTAAAAATAAGTCCAAACCTGTATTTAGCAATCCAGACTCAGAAAGTTATTTGATATCATGCTAGTAATTTCACTTATTCAAAACGAAACCAAGACCAGAAAAACAGCCCACAAACCCACTGTTATTGCAGAAAACTCTTAAAATAAGTGGAGAAATGAACATTTAGAAAGAAGCAACTCTGTGCAGTAGAAGCTCTCATCATAAACACACATACACCTTCCCATTTGCTGAGCACTGCATCACGCTTTAGACAGAACGGATCTCAAACCCCTAAAATTGTAAAAGCCACCAAGAATCTTCAGCGGAGATCAGAGCACATCTTTTGCCCTTTAAAATGTAAATGGTTTCACAAAACATGCGTTAAATGCTTTCAATTTAAGTTCAAATTCAGCTCATGAAAATATTTTTTCTCCCAAATAAAAATTTTAAGTAGCTTAAAATCCTGCCCTAAGTATAGACACTGCATTGCTTTTACAAAACATTTGCAGCGCATCACGTTCATTGGAGGACTAGAACAAGAGTATTCTATGATAACTTTATAAAGCTTTAAAAATTTTTTACCAGCTTGCAGTTACAGTATTCAAGTAAATAAAAACTAATGTAAACAGTTGATAAAAACATTCTAAGTGTGCAGACTGATTGATCTGCAATTCCTTGAAGTCTTTGTATCCTACCATATTAACTAATATTTTTTACATTTTAAATATTATGTTCTTATGGGTACTTGTACCACTGAAGAGTCTGCTGGACCACAGTTGATAACTTGTCTTTCCTATAAATACCTAAGGGAAAAAAACACTGGGGAGAGAAGAGATTTTGTGATTGATGCAGATGTGAGCCAGACAGGCTTCAGAGAACTGGCAGCAGTTATTATGAACACTGTCCTGTCTGATTTTTCTTCTAAAGACTCAGGGCAAATATGACATGCTGTTCACTGTGTCCCTGAACACTGAAGAACCCACAAGGAGTTTTTAAATCTATAAACATTACAAGCATTAGAATCAATTCATTTTAGAAATTTCAGGAATTCAAACATGGCACTGAGAGATCAAGATAGTTTACAAAGCAGTCAGAGTTTCTTCTTACATTTAGCCTTAGGTGCCATACTCATACAACCTTGGCTTCATTACAGCCACTAGTCTAAACAGGAAGGGAATGATATCTTGAGACCCAAGCTAGCTTCAGAACAGATTCCACAAGGAACCAAAGGAAAACATCATTACCCTGACATCTCCTTGACAACTCTAAGAGATTCAGGGTAACACTAACAGGACATGCAGTGCTATTGTCCAAAATCAAACAAAAACACCACTCACCCAGGAAAAAACAGACAGACTGTGCTCATGTCATTGATCTCCAGGCCATAAAGGCACATCTTAAGAGAGTAAATTAAAGAGAGGAAGAACATGAAGAGGCAGTGTGGGACACAACTTCAAAGGAAGAAGAGAAGGGAGGTGACTGCGTTCCATCTCTTGCTCAGGACATGAAACAGGTTCATACCACCATCGCAGAGCACCTAGCTGGGCAAGAAAATTTGCAGGTCTGGGATCTACACTCTGCTAGTAAGTTCGCTTCAAGCTGCAGAATGACACTCAGTTCCATTTATTACCCATAGCGTGTGCTCACGTCTTCCTCTGAAACAATGCCAATGTCACTGTCAGGAGCAGCCACAGCCTTCTCCGGGACTCCAGAAGAGGGGTTAAGCATAGCCTGAATATACAGTACTTCAGCTAGCCAATAAAAGTAGCTTATTTTCCAGTGGTTGAAGGCTGTCCACCGTGGATGGTGGACAGCAAAGTTTTAAATCACGTTTTGTTTACACTGAGCTTTCACAGAATTCTTGGAATCAGCAACTCACATAACTAGTTTACTCTCCTAAGTAGCAGGTTTCATAAAACATAAAATTCAACAACTTCTAGGGAAAATACAAGCTGCCATCCTCCAGAGGTTTCATCATGTTTAGGAAAGCAATATAGTGGCCAACAGCAAGAAGAGACTTATGCCAAAAAATGCATACATCAGAAATTAAAATGAGGTTTTCTTATTCTCTGAGGCACAAGTCCTACATTTATCTGTTTGGCCAAGGAACTATTTCTCTAAACAGCACTTACAGACAGACACACAATCCCTAAAGAGAAGGTGTAAATACTGATTTTAATATTAAGTGCATTTAAAGTATGTTACAGCAGTGACTGCACCTTGTAGCACTAAATATATCACATGGATTATGCACACAGAGTTGCAGTAATTTTATACCTGCTATTATGGTGCCAAGATTCCTCATCTGCAGAAAATTTGAAGTAATAAGGGTGTTCTGTATAATAACATTAACTCTATATTAACTAGATTCTTGAAGTTGTCGCTATGGCATTGCTTTTCACTACATTAAAAAGTAATCACTTAAAAGCTATACTGACCAAGCTAAAAAAGAAAAGAAAACCGTAACCTATTTCTTAACATACAGTAACATCTTAGGAACTCTGAGATATTTTAAGACAGCCACTTGAAAGATGATTGCTTCTGTGGCAAGTCAAATAAGAGCAAGGCTATAAACACGTCGCTTCACAGTGATACATAAATAGTCTCAAGCAGTCAACATTTTTCCTCTGCACTGAGCTAGGATGAAAGTTTTCACAGCCCTGTGATGAACTGGTTAAAGAGAACGATCCAGCTGAAAAACGGCATCTACTTAAGCCCAGATCAGCTTACCAATCCAGCTAGCATAGCCACACGTGGCTGAAAGCACTACGACAGCAATTGTTTACTTGTACACTGTTTGAAAACCTATTGGTGAAACTGCAGGAGAGCACGTTGACATTCTTCTGCAATTATTCTGCAAAGAAAACTAAATTCATAGAAAACTGATTTGCAATACATGCTAGAGAACTTGGCTCCCTGGTGACATTTTCCACAAACACAGCACAAAGGCAAGCTATTCACACATACTTCAAATTTGGGGTTCTGGTATCCCTTCACATGAATAACACTTCTACAGACCATTTTGCTATTCAGCTAAGTAAAACACAGTGTTCTCATTTGTTTATACCTCCAGCTACACCAAAAGGAAAAGAATACATATGAACAATCTAAAAAGATCAGAAATAAAGTTGTCATTAAAAGTTTGGGACGGGGCTTGTGAGGGAAAGGGTGCATGAAAGAATAAAAGAGAAGTGTTGCTTTAAAGAAAATGGGTCAGAAAACTTGGAATCAACTCCAGAGCACATAGCATGACAGAGCATCTGAAGCATATACATAAGAACTTAGATATTAAAATAGAAGTCCCATCATTTCAACTCCTAAGCGTTCATGAAGATTAGAGGGATTATTCACAGCAGGTGACTTTCAAAGATGGTGTATGTATGATGAAGCATAAAAATTACAGAAATGCATCTCTCTCTGGAATTCTTGACTTATTGAGTTGTTTACAATATAACCTACTCCATTATATCTAGAAAGAGCCAAAAAACCCTAAGGCAAAGTCTGATTTTGATCAGTTCTGCTCTTACAAGAAGCTGAAACTAAAGGTTTTACCTACATTCACCATCAGCCAATATGAACACTAACCTACATGCTGGACACAACCTTGAACAGCAAGCCAGGAGGTTCTATCACTGAACTGACATAATTAAAGAAACCAGCCTAAGAAACAAACAAAGATATTACCTTCCCTTGAAAGCTACGTTTGTAAAAATAAAAGCTGGATTTTTCAGTTTTCTATCTGAAACAGAAAACATTTTCAAAGTCCTATTAGTCATGCCAATCATTTACACATTTAATCTCTAAACTGCATTTAAATATTAACATGTAATATTCAAAATCTTGAAATTAAGACTTTATAAGCCACCCAAAGAATCATAAAGAAGTGGTCTGCTTTAAAGAACCTTTCCAACACTGTATCTTGATAATAGTTCAAACTGAGAACATCGCTTCTAAATGATTGCCTTATAACAGAGACACTACTCTGGTCAGCTTCTTTCAGGAAAAAACTTTTTTGACATGTAGTATAACTTTCACTTGTTCAGCTTACTGTTCGCATGTTGCAGTTTGTGTTTTGCTTGAAGAACATGACTACAGCACAAAGGAAAAGGTTTCCTTGTTCTGACTGCTGCCCACAGGATCAGGTAGAACTTCTGGAGGAAGGAGGAAGATGGGTTTTTTCTTCCCAAGAAGAAGAGAAGATATTCAGCTAGGGAAAGCTTCTAGATCACCAACTAGAAAAAACTACCAATAGCAAGAAGCTGGCTGGCAGCCCGGAGCATAAAAGCCCCCATAAGCACCTGGGGACTTTAATATAACTGCGAATTGCACAAAGCCTGGATGCCACTTAACAGTGCTAAACAGACCAAGTGTTGGGAATAGAGATCTGGTCTGCAAGGACATACTGTAAAGAGCAGATGACCTGTTAATTTAAATAACAAACACATCTGACTTCTGGTATGCACTCTCATCTTTAAAAAATAAATAAATAAATAGAATCATTTCATTCTGGTTTGTTATTTTACATTGCAGTGAAAAAACTGGCCTTGGCTCACTCACTGTAAGGAAGAAGTGATAACAGCCTCATCTCTAAGCTCTGACCGAGGCGAGGTGATAGATGTTAGTTTGAATACAGCAATGCTTTCAAGTTCACGTGAAAATAAGGCATGGTAAGTCTTCCAAAATTCCATGATTTAAAACTAATACACAGCTTTTCAGAAACAAGAAGTTACAATTACTGAATACTGTCACAATGGATGACCTTTCTTTTTTTTCTTGTAATTACTAATTTTCGCTCCTTGCTAAAAACAAGGAAACAAAAGCAGCAAAAACCCAGCTGTTCCTCTTCCTATAACTTTTTTTGTTAACTTTCACTTTTGTTACAGTTAGGCACTGTTAACTCCAAAGCCAAAACAGACCAGTTTTACATCCACAGCAGGTTTCCTCTCAAAACTCTGAAATGCTGCTATTGGAGGAATGCCACATTTAAAGTAGCAAACGTAATTCACTTGAAAAGCTTAAATGTAACATATCATGGTGACTCAGTTTTCACTTGTTGCAGATATCCAACTCTAGAAGGAGATTATAGCATTTTGGTTAAGGACTGATGAAAACATGTTCCCTCAAATGGCATCTACTAGTTAGTGTGCATTTGCTGGCATTACAGAAAACAACTGTATGATTAATCTTATCTTGAAACAAAGTTATGTTGACCAATTTTATCACTGCCTTCACATTCAAATCAAGTGCCACTGCAGGTCCACGTCCACTCTCAGGAATACATACAAAATTTATAATGTCTGCTAGAAGTTGTGAAGTTACTGTCTCAGAAGAATCAATTAACTGCTATCAACATAGTCATTTAGCTTCCAGACCAAAGAAAAGGGGAAGCTATTAAACATGATTTTTGAAACGGTTTGCATGGGTCATCTGAAAGTAAAATAACTGATTTCCCCAACTCCTGTATGACAGGATACAATCTGACAGGATGGAACTTCTCCTGAAAGCGAACAACAAAAACAAACAAACAAACAAGAATAAAGCTCTAGCACCTTTTTTATTTCTACTCCTTTCACTTTTTGTGACAGGTTATACTACCTTTAGGAACCTCGTAAGACAAAATCTACAGATTAAATATGTAAAGAATCAAAACTATGCATAAAGACTTCTAGATTTTTCAAGTCTTATTTCCATCTGTTCAAGTATTTGTATGAACACAAACACTCAACTGAAAAACAAAACATCGATCATATCATCATCCCATAAAACTACTAATCAGACATGATTATTATTGCTTAAAAAAATCCATTCCCCAATAAGTTACAATAGCTGTGTGTTACTGATATTAAACCACGCATATTCTAGTTTTTCCAGACTGTTTAAGCATACTCAATTCTAACTAATCAGCAGTGCCAGACAGTGTCCTACAGCACAAAGAACACCTGGATCTGTTTTTCTTCAATTCTACTACTCACAAAGCTTGCTCTAGAAATAATTTTATAAATTATAATCATATTCTCAACATTGGCATTGACAAGGCCATTAAGGCAGTCTAGGCACACTCTCCTAAGTGGTCTTTTACAGGCTATCAGAAAGTAAAGCATGCTTTTCCAAAGAAAAGGTGTTTACTGTACAAATTCTCGCCTCTTTGCAGCATTACTAGTGTGAAGAAGAAAGCCAACAAAAAACTGAAGTGCAGAGAAAAATGCTGTTAGCCATTGATTCTGAGGCTACAGTTATAAGAAATACATATTTTGAAGCTAGTGTTGTATTTCAATGTTTTAGCATTTATTCTTTTTTTTTTTTTTTTTTAAACATACAGCAACTACTTACTTGTTAAAAAAAGGTTCAACAAGTTTTGATCTAGCAGATACGTGGTTTTTTGGAGGACTGAGAAACGAACCTGATGAAGAAAGAAGAAATTCAGTATGCAATAAGCATCTACAGATAGCACTGAAGAAAAGGTCTGAAAAAGACTACATAGATACCTAGAAAGTTAGCCATGGAGATGAAGCACAGTCCAGTAATGTAAGCATCATATCCTGCTTCATGAAGTTGCTCAGAAGCTGTATCGTAACTTGGAAACCCTTCTGCACTTTCTAAAGAGAAAAAATAGTTTGTAAACACAAATCATGGAAGTTACATGTTGCCCTGTATGCTTATATACACACTTATTTTGTTAGAGAGTATCATTTCTAGTAAATTGACACTATTTTCAGAAGATCTGTACCAAGCACAGTCTTTTCCCTTTTAAATATGAATAGGTTCCTAGGATAGAAACCCATTCTTATTAAAAAATTATTGATCTCTTCTTTCACATACCCACTTAGCTATGACAATATTAACACAGCAACAACAGTATTCCCCATATCACATTTTCTCCTGACTGCCTTGCATTTAAGAGAACAGTCACTCAGGCTGATTGAAAATTACTATTAATTTTTACTTTGTTAATTATCCAGTAGAATTATGTTTAGATTTTTCAAGGTATTTAAACAATGAAGGTGGAACAAAGTGATTAAAGGATGTCTTTATTGACAAATCTATTGAGGACCATGCTTGGTGTTTGTGTGATCTTGAGATCACCTTGAATCATCCCCGTTAGAGGAAACCTCAATAGACACCCATATGAAGAGAAGTGTCCAAGTGCCTAAGTCTCACTATCAGAGAAATACATGCACATCACACTTATCTCTCCAGCATTTCTCCCACTCCCCAACATCAAAGTTATTTCACCTCAGTAGCTAGTTTCTCAGCCTCTAGAAAGATGGCTCATTTTCCTCTAGAAGTTATACTGAGAATAGGACTGGAAGAATAAAATTAACTGCATAAAAAGCCAGAATTGTAACTCTTACATTAAGGTACAGACTTAAAAGTAAACTTTACAATTGCATTTAATTTATTACAAACTACCATAAACAAAAGAATCTATACCAATGGTGAAACATACCTAAGACTTAAAACAGTAATACAGAAATACTAGCATAAATTAAACAATGGAAATAGGTAAACATACTCTAGTTGTATTTTGTAAAACTTGAATCCAAATTTGATCCATCAAACTGGAGTAACAAAACATCTGGCATTTTTCAGATGAGCCCTTGTAACGTTTATTTCAAGTTGTCTGAGATTCACTTAATCTATACTGTCTGAGTAGAAAAGGACATTTCTTAGTGCATTACTTATTTATTTTTAAATGGATGGGTAGCCAAAAGCAAGTTAACAAAAGCAGTTAACATGCAGTTAACAAAAGGATATCAGTATTTTTAAACATACTTTCCCTTGATTCTTCTGAATCACATTTATCATTGCCAATTAAACATTAACATTTCTGTGTGAGTTAACCTTTACGGTCATATTGTCTCAAGAAAAATATCAAAACAAAAATTTGGTAAAATAATGATTTTATATGATGTCAGCAAAAAAAAAAAAAAAAGAGTACCTAACAGCTGCCAAATTCTGTTACATCCTGAGGAGAGGCTACAGGGGACACACCACTAAAAGGTCTGCATAGAATCACTGTGTACAGTGCATGATGTTTCTTAGGTCTAGGCAACAACTCCTAATCTTTGTCTAAGAAGACTGTAGAAGTAAAAATTGCTCATTCATCTTATTCTCTCTCCTGTTTCTACAGCTTAAGCATATCTGCTCTGCACATTCAGCAATTTAAAAAGCATCATTCATCTGGTTCTTGATTAAGACTCATAACCAGAGACAGACTTTCCATCACACTCCACTATTCAGCACTGCCCTCTCTTTCTAAACCAGCAACTCAAGAAAAATTCCAGAACCTTGAGATAAGCTTGCCCTTTGATTAAATATCCTTTCTTTCACCTCAAAGCTAAAAAAGCTCTACAGGAACTCAACTAACTTCTGGAACACATGTAACTAATCACTACTTGAACAAACACAACCAGAAAAACCTGCAACCTATCAGAGTATTCTGGGCTTTGATCTGAAGGACAAGAATAACCAAATGAAACAGTTTCAAACAGTTTCAAGTCACTCATCAAAAATCAAGCTAAAGAACAAATGTCATCATTAGAAGATGACATTAGAACTGCTGTTCACATAGACACTTCCATTCTTCTAATACCTGAAATAAAGTGCAAGGATTCCTACTGACTTCCACTAACAGTTCTAAATACAACAGCACTATATTATATTGCCTTTTTTTAAAAGTCCCTTTCAACAAAATACTAAATATTAATATGGAAATTTACATGTCAGGCCAAGAGCAAAAATAATCAAAATACTTTTTTTTCTCTGGCAGAGCAAAGCATTGAGACTATTTTTGATATATCCTTACCAACTTTAGGAGGGCTGAATGGAACCTCTTTTAAACGCTTTTCCAGTTCTGCAAGGGATGTATTATTAATGAGCTCCTGCAAAAAAAAGATAGCATTAACTGCCAGGGCCAAGAACATTTTCTCTGGAAACTGAAATCAAATAGGATAAAATAAATATTTACTGCTGCCACCTTGTGTCCTCTAAGAATTTACACATAACCTTATTTTGAACCAGAGAAGTGCATCAAGACAAGTTTTAAAAAGCTAACTTGCCTTGCCTACAACATAACATCTATGAGTCACAAAGCATTTATTAATACTTTTCAGAATTCTTAAAGATAAATTATGCCAAATTACTGTTTCTATTTATATATATTTCCATGTATGGCACACGCCAAGGGAAGGCAGCGCACAGAACAAGGCAAAATATCTTAAATATCAGTCATAATGGTTGAAGGCATTCAAGGTGAGTATTGAAGTTTGCTTGCTGTCCGAACACTCTTCAATAGTTGTATAAATGTAAATAGCACTGACTTAAAGTAACAAAAAGTCAAGGAAAGAAGATTTACAATCACAAAGCTCATTTCAGCAAATCTTACACTTCAGCTTAGCTGAGTTTCATCACTGAATGTGTACACGCACACATATTTACCTTGAAAGGTTGCGTACTTGCCATCAGTTTAGTATCCAATAGCCTAGAAACAAAATAAGAGTTAAATAAATTAAAAAAGAACTGCCCATTTCACCAAATTATTGAAAATGTTTTAGTGAATTAGCAGTTTCACCCTACTGAACCATTCTCAGATCTCAAAGCACTCAAAACTTCTTGGCTTTGTCCATTAAACTAAGCAGTAGCAAGAGAGAGAATCAGCAGCAAATAAAACTTGTTCCAGACGTAGTGCAGACTCAAAACACTAATCATCATGCCAAAAACAAGAGGGTAGAAAGCTTCATCTTTTGCCAAGTAGAATAGCACTGCTCTTGTGTAAAAGAGATGACGCATAATACTTTTAAAATTGTATTTATCCAACTTGAAGTGTTGTGACAAGATGTAAAATTGTGAACAATAAACAGCAGCAGCTTGACAAAACAATACTAAAGAAGTTGCATGCTTGAAGTAAGATCTTACCGAGGAAAGACACATGATGTTACTTCTTTGAATTCACTTAGGTCCTAAATGAATATTAAACCGGAAAAAAAAAAAAGCACAATAATTTAATTGCTTATCAGTCTCAGGATGGTAGGCAAAAATATCAACAATTATCCAATCAGCTTCTAAAGTTAAGATACAGACTAAATTCTCACCCCACAAGAGATGTATTTCTCAGCATTACTATAAATACCACTTGCAGTTACACAGAACAACAGACTGACTATTTGTTTTGTCTGTAATTTGTAAAAGGTATGTTCTATCAACTCCTATGCCCTACCCTAGACTACTTCTAACTCCCAATGTGATAACAGTTTTATTTAAACGACTCGACATATTCCTAACAATGAGTCACTGTAATGTAATCAGTCACTCCAGGCGGACAAGTGTCTTCCTATAGGTTTACACAATCCAAGTTTCAGTGCAGGCACAACTCATGATTGCATATATTCCAACACTGTCCAAACAGGTCCCAGACAGCTTTCTCCCACCTCACAATCAAGTCTTTCCCATAATATTCACCAGCCCTTGAGGACTGCAAGTAATATAACCATCATGCAACCCATCCCTCCACTGAGACCTTGGGCTTCCTCAGTCACCGTCCTCAGTGCCAATACATTACTTTAGTCCAACTTACTTGTTAGACTGCCCCACGGCAGTCATGAAAGCAGGCTCTCTCCAATTATTCAGACATTACACCTCTTTAACATAATGAACTTCATAATAAATTTCTGGTACCAGATTTCTTATCGCTCTATTAATTTTATTGTATTATAAAAAGACAATTTCCAATTTTGTAATTACAGGGTGGAAAAAGTAACATAATAAAGTTCCAAGCCATTTTCTTAACAAATACATAAGTTAAATTTTTCTTCCATCATCCAAGCAGATTCTGAAGAACTAAGAGACATGAGCAGAAAGCACAATACTATTCCAACATTTAATTGGAAAGTTTCAAAAATGTAAAGGAGAAGAATTCAACTAAGATTTCTACATGAAGATTTAAGAAAATAAGGAAGTGGCCAAGAAGCCACAAGTGTTCCTTTTAAAATACTTCTCGAGAGTTCTTAGTGAGACTGTCATATGCTTTCATTCAAAAGAAAGGTTGGAATTGAGACTAAAGACATTTATTAAGGTGTTTATGTCATCATTTGCACACTGAGAAGATTACTTACATCAGGAAGAGGACAATAGAATTGGTGTATTGTATGCATAACATCTAGCAGCATGTTGTGCCCAATAACAAGTTTGTCCTGTGAGAAGTACATTAAAAGTTAGTTACACTTCCAGATACGGACAAAGCAAGGTAAGTATGTGAAGAGCATCTGTTCCAGATGTTAGCTGAGAGCAGCTGGGAACAAACACAAACCAAACCTCCCCACTCTACCGACCCCCCAGACTTCATTCTCTCAGGGCAGCCACTCCTCTCTTTTCTCTATTTCCAACCACTTATCACAGCCTTCAGCAGCATCTTGAAATGATTAAACACTACAAGAGCTTCTCACAACTTGGTTTCCAAATGTACTCTATTTAAGATTAAAGTAATCTGTCTGCCCGCTACCTTTCAATTTACAGCTTGTCCTACAAATGACAAAATATTCTCTAGGGCTGTAATTAATATATGAAAGTTAAGGGTGTGATATGGCTTCTAACAGTGACCTTTCATGCCAGAACCTTTCACGTCAGATGTTGCACAAGGAAGTTCCTTCTCGAAAAAGCGCAAGAAATTTAAGTGTTATCTTTGCTTCATTTGACGTAACAACCTTTTCTGCTTCCCTGCACCCTCCATTTGCTAGAAAAAAAACAATACGCACACATTTGTTTTCTAAACAGTAGGCTGTCCCAAATACATTAAAATGATCAGGCTGAAGGGGACATATGTCAATCTATAGTCACTTTACATAAGAAGAGGAGACCCAGATGACCTTCTGTGATTAAGCCTTTAACTGCAAAGAAAATAAACAATCTTTTCGGATCAGAGGGAAAAAAAAGACCCTCAAAGCTTAGTTACTTAAGAGAACCTCAAAGAGGTAAGAAATTTCTACAGCTGACTCTTACAGATAAGGTTGTTCATGTCATCAGTTTACACTGCAAACCATGAAGTAACATTAACCAGAAAAAAGAAAATACCAAAAAGAAAAGCACCTTTAATGTGCATTTCATGTTATCTTGCAAAATGTAACAAAAGAACTCCTTGCTGGAACTGTTTCTTTTCTTACAAATAAAGCTATGTTAAAAATCATGTTAACTCACAGAATTTGCAATGGCATGAACAACTCTGGAAAATCCTACTGCATCATTCAGTTCTTCCTGTAAGCAAAGATTCTAACATTAGTGAAATATAACTATTGTCAAAACGGTAGCTACAAACAGACATACACCGAAAATTTTAATCCCAGTTTGGCTCAAACCATTTCTCAGACGTAAGTAAGAAGAGACCACAAAGGAAACGTCAATGTATGGAAGATATACAAGGCTAAATCCAGACACTGCTGAAAGAATTCCAGTTTTAATGTAGATGGGATGGGGGAGAAAATCGGGGAAATAAAGTAGAACTTGTGGGTTGAGATAAAAACTATTTACTAAGACAGAAAAGGAACAGGAAGAAAAAAACAGTAATTATATTTATGTATATATACATAAACAAAACAAGTGACTTACAAAGCAATTGCTCACCACCCACGGACCCATGCCCAGCTAGTCCCTGAGCAGCGGCAGCTTCCCCTGGCCAACACTCCCCTAAGCTTTATAGTTTTTTCATGTGATGTCATATGGTATGGAATATCCCTGCAGCCAGTTTAAGTCCTGGTTCTGTCCCCTCCCTGCTCCTTGTGTGCCCCAGTCCCCTTGCTGGCAGGGCAGTATAAGAAGCTGAGAAACTGAAACATCCTTGACTGTGCACAGCGCTGCTCAGCAACAACTAAAACATCAGTGTGTTATCAACATTTTTTTCTCATAAAATCAAAAACACAGCATCATACCAGATACCATGAGGAAAAATAACTTCTGTCCCAGCTGAAACTAAGACAATTCACTATTTCCCATCAGTAGGCAGATGTGAAGCCACTTTCTAGGAAGCATGGCCTCAGCATGCTTAACAGTTTCTTGGGAAGATAAACACCATGATTACAAACATCTCCCCCTTCCCTCCTCCTTACCCTGAGCTTTTACTGCTCAGCATGGTATGGAATCTGCCTCTGGTCAGTTTGGATCAGCTGTCTTGGCTATGTCTCATCCCAACCCCTTGCCCATTCCCATCCTGCTTGCTCCTGGGGAGGGAAGCAGGAGCAGGAAAGAGAAAGCCTTGACACTACAAGCACTGTTCAGCCATAATACAGGTATGATATTGACACTGTATTAGCCACAAATGCAAAGCACAGCACCATATGGGCTGCTATGAGAAAGTTAACTTCATCCCAACTAGATCCAGCAGTTATATTTAATTTGTTGTAAAGAAAATATTTTCAGTAGTGCTCAACAGCTATCAGACTGCAAATAGCTCAAGAAGAAGCTAAAACTAAGTCACATATCTTCAGTTTTTTTTTTTAAACAAGCATTGTTATAAAATGCAATAGGTTGAATCCTGATTACTTCTATTAAATCAGATCATATTTTTATGCTAACATTGAAATTGGAGAGGAAACGCTCTTCACTATTTGTATAAATAAGATATTAGTATAAATATTTGTATAAATGAGAAGAAATATTGTACATTATGCAAACACAATTTCTTGTAATATAAGTTACACATTGTAAGCTAACCCAGACTGTTTTGAGGATGGTGGCTGGGGGAATCTTACTGTTTTAGATTCACTTAAAGCATTTTTGCAACAGATTTTGCTTTTTCAAGTCTAGGGAAGTAATTTCTGCCTTGCATTACTTGTTTGTTGCTCAACCATAAGCAAAATTCAGTAACAGTATTCACTGTAATTTCAGTTCAGCTCTTAGTGGTCAGATTGACTAACACTGTTTCAGAAAAGTCTACTCTAGTATTGTTTTCCCTATCTTTCCTTTGCAAGAAGAGATGCCACTTTAGTTAAGGTCTGTGTTAGATAGCTCCTTTTCTCTTAAGTGGGATTCTGCAGGCAAACATGATTTGCTCCATCCAAATTGATTTTATCTTGAAACACGTACCAATGACACACATGAGATTAAGAACTACCACAATTCAGGTCTTGGTACTTTTTGATACTTGCTTCACGCTCAGTAAGCAAAAGTATCAAGTTCCATAAACAATGCTGAGAGTGCCTGAATACCACGTGACTTCTCAGTCAACTTGTTACTATGGCAGTGGAGTCCAGTATGTTTCAACCAAGAAGAACCAGATTACATTAATTGTACACATTAACTCAGACAACGAAAAGCAAGCAAGTTTTGTAACAGAGCATTACTCCAAGGACAAACTGTGAATCCAAATAATGTGAAAATTTGCTCATGAATTTTTTACAAGACTCTTTGCAAGGACTATTATCATACAGCACTACTTAATGCAATTGACCCATGTTTCTTATGACTAGACCTTGTTTCTCTGATAGAACACATTCATATAAGCAGGAATTCACTATTCCAGAATATCAGTTAAGTGTCCTAAAATTACTCAGTCTTTAAAATTTTGTAGAGTATTTTGCAACTTTGTGATATATGGCAAAGCATAAGTTAATTGAGTAGAATTTGGAGAATCAATTTCAAACTGCAGCCAGAGCCAAACAAGAGGGAAATACTTCCAAACCCTACCACATGCAATTTTGCGTAGCTCATTGAGGACATAGGTTCTTCCCCTCCCTCTTTAATTCAAACTAAAGAAATGGAACTTACTGTAAATATTTACCTGTTCCTTTGCTTGTTTCTGCTGTTCTCTTCTTTTTCGTTCTTCTTCATCTACCTTACTAATAACGATGTATCTCTCCTTCTAAAATCAAAAGTATTGTTTAAAGAATGACCCTGAGAAGTTCACAGTTAAGACAACTTCAAGTTTTTGCAAATTGTTAAGAAAATTAAGTCATACCTCAGCAGCAGTTACTTTGCAACAGCACTGTTTCCATTATAAGCAACTTCATCACCCACACACGGAGGTCTACTTTAGAAAGCTATATTATATATATCCACTAAACCTAACTTTTTCTAAAATACACTTTTTACTTCTAAGAAAGATTATCAATATATCATTTTAGCTCACAGCTTTCAAATCATTTGCCACTATTCTCCTAAAATCAAGATTTATTTTTCACCAATAGACTTGTCACCAACATCAAATGTCAGATCCACTACATTTTAAAATATCCTTTGGCATCCCTTTAATTTTTAAATAACATTAAGCCATACGCATATACATCTATAATTCAACTGTTGGTCAGATTTAAGGATCAGAAATGAGTTTATTGAATTTCACTTAAAATGTTCCAGATCTGGCATAATAAAGCGCAGATTAGACCTAGAAATCATGACAGTTGGTTAGACCTGGTACAATTTCCTTTCAACAGGACACATTACGGGCAGTACTGTGCCTAGTTACCTTATCTGACTCCAGAGTTTCAACATGGATACCTTTTGGATACCTACATCAAAACAAATGAAAAGTAAATATAAGCAGTCATGTATTTGGCATTTAGCATATTGAAGCCACAGTAGCAATCAGGTAATTTTGTGTTTCATTATAAGTCTTAATCCTAGATGCAAAATAACTATTAGAAGTTTAATTTTATTTTAAAATACTGACTGGTCAAATTGGCCTCCTTATGCACCTAGAACATTTTAATGGTTACTAGCACTAAAAATTATTTTATTATGCAATTTCCCATCCTAACTTCTTATTTAAGCAATATTAAGTAAACTTCTACACATTTCATTACAATCTAGAAGTTGCTTTCCAGAAAATCAAAAACAAAAGACTGGCAAGAAAGTTCTCATTTACTTGCAGCCCCAAGTCAGCTACTTTTTTGGCTGTATACCTTTAACATGTAATTTATTCTAGTATTTATAAAGCACCTTGAGTCAGAAACAGTAATAACAACTTTGTTACCTCTGCTACTTGGTTGACTCACTGCACCACAACCACAGTTCACCACTGAAGTACTATCATATGCAGAGCCACAGAACACCTAACTGTTAGCAAAGTCAAAGAACATTGTATTTCACTGCCTTAACAAGATACCATTTTGTTCATCTTCTGATCTTCCCATTATAATAAACTAATCACAATTAAATAACCAACACAGAGCCAGCATGTTTCCTTCATCGTCTGGCCCCTACTAAAACTAGAACCTGAGGGACTTTAGTACTAGAGTCCTAAACTGCTAGAAAAAGTTCCTAGAGAACACAGAGTACTACCGCATCTTCTTCGTTCTGACTTCTCACGAAATTTTCAACCTAGTATTCAGATTCAAACTCTTTTAAGTCACAGACCTAGGATGCATCAAAACACTGTTGTACAACAGAATTCCTGAAAAAAGAAAACAATCTGTGAACAGTTCAGGACTGTGTCACTCTAAAATTCTCAAAAACCACCTTTGCTCTTTCCAGATAGTTCTCAAGCTCACTTCTTGAGATTCCATTTTATGCAGAACAGCTATATTTCATCCAGTTCTGGTGTAAATAACAATGCCAGACACTGCTGCAACACCAAATTAACTAACATACAAGAAAAGATTCCCACTCTATTTTCCACATTTTACTAGTGTAGTCAAAACAACGAAAATCTCATCTCAACAGCCCTGCTCAAAGAGCCTTACAATTTTCCTAATTAATATTATTAATAATATTTAGACAAAAGTACAGAAAGTCAAAAAGGGAGAATTACTACTAGAATCAGGATTCTTAGGTCATCAGAAACCGTGATACTTGACATCTAATACAAAACAATGAACATACCAATATCAGCAACATAGAAGTAGTGGTTTCTCCAAGTAAAGCCCACAACATACATAAGCACATGCACTTTCTGTTCAGTAAAAAGCTGTCAAGTTGCATTTGTTAGTAACTCTAGACTACTACACTTTGCTGTTCTATTCACAGATTTTAGATAGGAATGATAACATAAATATTAAGCTTTAAAATATTCAAATGAATCATCACAAAAAAGTTTAGTATAATTTACCTTTAGAATACCAGAGAAGTCTTCTCTTAAAGGCAAAAACCTAAATTAATCACTTCTGAGATTTAATAGGTTTGCCCTTACCCAGATTTCACTTTTT
>WBMW01000333.1:1104907-1133492 GCA_013396635.1 Penelope pileata | reverse complement strand
TCAGAAATACTAAAACTACAGAATAAGGTAATATTATCAGTAACTTACTTCCAGCTCAAGGTCTGGTAAATTAATTTCCTCTGAAATCTAAAACCAAAAGACAATTGTGTTATTAATACTTCTTTTACATAGGTTTCAAAATAATAATGCTCAAATAGAGGCTGCTTCACTTCATCTGTAGCAAGATTTTTATGTTAAGAGCACAACTTACTGATACCCAAACCTACAAGCCAGTTGCCAAGCTGCAAAGGCACTTCCAACATTTTGAACAGCTATCCACAAATCTTCTCATAAGTAAATACTCTATACTCATGATTAGTCAATATACATACAGCAGCGTAACTTTACTTCAGTTACATAATGTTATAGTATCTCTAACCTCAAATAACTTTTGTTTTTTTTTAAATAACAACCATACTCTCCAAATATCTGGACTCCAAAGCGAAACAGACTTAGGGATGGAGATCCACTAAAGCCAGCTTTAACATAACAGTGTCAAGAATGAACAACATGACTATTAACAGTTCAACAGATTTGAGGAAGGTGTTTATAAAATACATCTCCAAGGCTTCATAGAGCACTTCAGTAACAGCAAAAATAGGCTTATGTACGCAAGACATTTTCCTATACATAAGACACTTTTTGGCTATACTTAAATATGTTGACACTGCATGCAGATGCTATGGCTCACAAAGCAGAAAATGACATTCATACAGATTACCAAGTTTTCTCAACATTCAGAGATAGGACAAGTGTAGTTTTTGCTATATTTAAGTCAAGATATCCTTCTTCTTCCTTGTCACTTCCCTAATTCAGTATGGCCAAAAAAAATCATTTACAGAAGACAAGTAAACTTTAGTCACACACTGACCCCGTACATGGCTCCAGTTCCAAACTTTCATTTTCATCATTCTTTAACAATTCTTCTATTTGTCCCCTGAAAGGAATAGATTAAATAGATTATTTGCTCCTATAGTTATCAGTTTCTTTTTACCAAGATATATACAGCTCTCGCAAGAAGACAAGAAAACACTTTAAAAACAAACAACAAAAAACACAAACTAGTGAACTAATAAAAGAATCTTCAATGTACAAACACATCACTATTATTTATGTTTTAGTTTCAAAAACATCAGAAGAAAGATGCATTAAAGAAGCATTAAACTGTCACATTAGAGGGGAACATGTCGTTTTCCACCATTAACTACTGCTAGCTAGATGAAGACTGAATAAAAAATATTGGGGGACTGTTTCTTTCCCTAACTCTGTTCTGTTGGGGAACAAAGATTGCTGTCAGATTTAAAAACAATAACAACAATAAAAAATCTTATTCCTCCTTGCGTTAAAGACAACTAAAGTGGCTTCTTACTAAAACAGAAAACTCATGGATTTTTCTCTCTACTTTCAGATTTGTCCTTCCTTTCACAGAATATTTTATTGTAAATAAACAGTAGAACACCAATTCATTTTTAAGAGTTATGACTTATTGTGATGCCACCATACATATAATAAACTTCATTTTATATTAAATAATTTTACTTACACTACTTTATCAATGAATTTTTTCTGATCTTCTGGAATTGTAACAGGACATTTAGTGGCATTAGGAGATATATAGGAGAGAGATCCTGCACCATTGGCCTGAGAACGTTTTTCATCATACTGTTCCCTTAGCTGTCTTTCCTCTTCCTGATTTAAATATGGAATTCCTGAAAAAGACGTTCAAAAACTCATCATAATTAGAGGCAAATTAGGGATGAATGATCTAGCAAAGACTTATTACTAACCAAGTATTTGCCAGTGTTATACTCCTGAAGGCTCAAGACACGTGCCACCCTTTCAGTCACCTGTTCTACATCCCATTCTTTATTCGCGGGTATAAAAGCTTTCTTCTACCACACGACAGCTTAGCTGATACCACTGAATTCTTAAGTGCTGCATGCCTCATCTGCACAAAGCATGAACCTGAGAACTGCAGACTCGTAGATCATGATCACAATACTGAGCACTTCCCTTCCTTGATAATTGTAATGCTTTGATAACAGACTGCAGCAGCACCTATTACAAAGCACAGATACCTTTCCAAAAAGACTACACTACACAGAAGGCTTTACAATTGTTCCATTACTCTGCTATGTAATTTGTTGGTCTTATCTATTTACATTTAGCCAGCAGAGAAAAATCAACTACCAAGCACTTATCTAAATGGGAATTCTATTTGTTTGAATTCTAT
The DNA here is from genome assembly GCA_013396635.1 of Penelope pileata. Lineage (NCBI taxonomy): Eukaryota > Metazoa > Chordata > Aves > Galliformes > Cracidae > Penelope > Penelope pileata. The sequence continues at coordinate 1,131,259 of WBMW01000333.1, read as the reverse complement.
AGAACAAATTTTTGAAGAGTAACTAAGAGCATGATTCTAGAATCAGATACAAATAATTTAGAATTATTCTTACAGAATTTCATTCTGTGTTAAGAGAATATCGCGAATAGCTGCCTTTTTATTTTTGCAGAAAATGAAGAAATATGACGTAAATTTTACAAACATAGAAAAAGCAACTCACCATTGCGAAAAACTTTATTAAAATCAAATCCTTGGTTTGCTAAAAAATCTATACTTGAACTCTGCAACAAAACAAAATAACTTTACGATTGGAAGAATATCAGTGGCTTACAAAGATCAATTATTTTTAAGTTAATTAGGCATTAAGGAATTATATAAGTTCAGGGTCAAAAGCAACTAAGTTTGCAAACCTAAAGATCCAGTTTCAGTCATGTCACTTTTATTTTCAACTTCCATTAAGATATCTCAAGCTCTGTCTCTCCAAGTTAATGACACATGCTCAGCCTTAAATGATTTGGAGTTTCAACCGTATGTATGGACACAAGATGCATCAAGAACAAAAAAGCCAGTGAAAATAAGCTAGTTTCAACTTTACCTACCGTGCGAGTTTTTGATCGGCTTTGTTTTATGAATCAAGACAATAAAGCCCAACAAAATACCATTTAGCAGTAGAGATGCTCAGCTTCTCTGCTACCCCAGACAATATACAATTTAGTCCTAACATACACGGTTCAAAACTTTTTCTAGCACTATTCAGTGTCAAGAACACTGAAGAACAAGTTACATGGAGAGAAGAAGCAAAAGAGAAAAATATGGTTCAGGAAAACAAATCCAAGACCATAAAAATGCTGACAACAGCACAGGAAGCAGTGAAAATGAGGTAGGCAATAGGGAATAAAAGATCAAATGGAAAAAGCAAGAAAACAGGAAGTCAGACGAGGAAAAAAATTAGAATAATCTTGCCAGGTTTGAAACATATCTCCAAGACCTCAGACCTGAAGTCAAAGGCATTCTCTTGAAGCTCATTTTTGGGGATTACTCTTAACTGATGCTTTTACTTCTTCAAGAAAACAAAACAAAACACAAAAACTTATGCTTATTTGTTTTTTATTGTGTTAAAGGAACCAACCACTCCTCTCTCCACAACGATACAGGTTTTCTTGAAAATGCCTCTTAGAAATTTCCTGCAGGTATACCTTACCCAAGTAAAATCAAACTTGTTTTCATACTAACCTGACAAACAAACTTGACATCTGGTGAACTTCTGTTAAAGGGTTTTGGAAAAATATAGAAATTAAACGACTTCATTATATACCTGTGAAAAAGATGAGTTGCATGTCAATACAGTTTATCAAAACTACTTCATAAATTCCTCAATGAAGAACATAAGGAATAAGAGAATTACATACTTCTCTTCTGTGTGGTCATATTTAAAAGTGCAAAGGCCAAACTGAAAGAGCAAAAAATCCATGGAATGCTGAAAAAGAAAGGAAATCTGCATGAGAATAAAAGTTATGTACATTTAAAGATAACTTTATTTCAGAGTTCAACAATCATATTGATTTATTGGCTTGCAAAAGTGAAATTTTAAGATGGTAACAAAAAATTTTGTGCTAGGTTCAGACACACCAGAGTGGCTGTGCCTGCAGAGCCTGAATCATCAGCTACCCTAAAAGTCTTTAAGCCTGACAAGATCTACGGCTTTTTTGGGCTTCCCGTCCATGCCAATTCTTGCAGTCACAAAAACAGTAGCCCTGTTTACACTGACTACCAGCCTGGTCTTCAAACTGGGAAGAACCACAGGAGCTTTTATTTCATCTGAGGCCATGCATAAATAAATCTAGGTACCCCATGTAATGGTACCCATGCACATTTGCCTTTTGGAATTTGTCTGCTTTTACGAAGACATGCCAGAGAGAAAGCTGGAGGACTGCAGATCTCCTGTGGTCTTAACACAGTTCTTTCTGTCTCCAAGTCATCTCTAAAATATGCTATATAAGAAGGTATAATTAAACCAAAATAAATAAACAAATTGACACTACATCTACCTGGCCTTTCTCATATGCAGACAGAGGAAGAGGGTGTCATCCACTAGACTGTTGGATGCTCAGTGGATTTTCTTCCACTGTTCAGTGTCTTCCTCTAGGTCACTCTTTTTGCCTTTTCTGTTTGTTTTTGTTTAAGCTATAGCCTCTTTTCTAGTTTTTGCCATTTTTGTCCTAGTTCCTCAACAGCCACCCCTAATGGAGAGGTACAACAGGAATACTAACCACTAAGACCCTCATACTGCAGTATCTCTTAACAGAATACCAGCAAACAGTGCTTACTCCTTGGATGTCTAGTAACAGAATAATAGTAACAGTGTAAATTTCTTGGATGCCACCAGGAAACAGTATGTGTTGAGAGTCTTAGCACTCCTCTTTTTGTATCTCTGTCTCTTTGGGTTGACAGTGGGCATGACAACCCAAAACATCACAGTTTTGACTGTAAGATCCTCACATGTTGTCTCCTATGGTCATCTGGCTGTTTTTCAAGACTCTTTCAAAACTCCCTTCAGCATCTGATTTTTTTCAGTTCTGTAGAAAGGTAGAGGTGGTGGTGGCAGCTGGCACTTCAGTTTTGTTAGCGACAGTACATGCTGGTGGGGGAGCCAGTTCTGGAAGGACACTAGTCCTGATGTAGTTACTGTCACTGACAACAAGTTCTACATATCTACTACATCTTACATGAAGAGTCATGCCCGTGGTTTGTTCTGACCACAATTTCTGCAAGTTTTATAAAACTTTCCCTAATATTTGTGCTGTGAGGCAATAAAACAAGCAATTCTTCATCTGCTCTACGTAACTCAATTTTAGAGACCTCTATCATATTGTGCTAGATTGTCACCTTGCTGAACTACAGAGTGCTAACTTTTTTTCCAGCATTTTCATTTTAAGTCAGGGTGAACATTTTACCTTTTTAAGTTTCTGATACCTTTCTTCTGGAGTGTCAAAGCCATTGGTTAATGCACTAACAGAAGGCCCATCACTGATCCCTGAAAAAGCAGAACATATTTTGCTTTGGACAAGCTTTTCAAAACCAGCTACAGCTAGGAAATGCAACAACTGGTAAGATGTCAGTTGAGAAAGATTTTCCATTGTGTAAAAGCACGTGTCTCTAACATAAAACACACCCAATTTGATCATACTGTTCCAGCAGTAAAGCCCTGCTGCAGAATTATGGTTCTCATTCTATGTGATACTACCATGAAAACATCTATCAGAAACACAACGTTGATATTACAACACAATGAAGGATCAAAGTCAAAGTAAAAACGTGTGTACAGCCCAGAGATTTATTGAATGACTTAATCCCCTTCAGCAACACAAAATACCAACTGTACTTCCAGAAGCACATCTAACAAAACCCAGTTTCGATCACTCGTTTCATGGCTGACTGAACTCAACACCCCACAGCTAAAACACACATACCAAGGCATCTCTGATGTACAGACTCTCTGGATTTTACAAATGTAAAGCTTCTTACTGCTGTCTTTCCCTGTCTGAATGCAGGCAGGACCTCCCTGATTTATCTCAGCCTCTTGCTTCTCACGACACATACAAAACATTCATGTTTTTTCCTGAGGCCTCTTCAACAGCTGCAGCTGAGAATCAACCAACATACTCAAAAATGTCTGTGGGGAGGCAGCAGAAGTACTATGACATGTACATCTCCTTGACCGCAGCCTTGCCATCACACATACAATATGTGGTTCAATCGTTTTCCAGCAGCCTTTGGTTGAACTCTTTGAAGCCAACTCGGATGTGTTACATTACCACACAGACATTGCCCACAGCTCACAGAACATGCGGCGGTACCTGAAAACTCCCCATCAATGGCCAGAAAGTCCGCTTCCTCAATCGCTTCATAGACTTTGCTTAGGTTATCCTTAAAATCTGCAGAAAAGGGGTAAAAACACCCATGAGGGTATCTGCTCCCGCCCCCCAACCCCGGCACCAGGGCGGAGGCCCGCCCGCCCCTCACAGCCGTCCTCCAGGGGCGTGGGGAGGAGTGGGGACGCGCGGCGTCCCCTGAGGAGAGGCTGAGGCCGGATCCCGCCGCCAGCCTGGGGAAAGGGAGGGGGAGCGAGGACGCCGGGGAGCGCTGCATGCCGTCGCGAGGCGAGCGGGGCCCGCCGGTCACTCACTGCTTCTGATCACCTCCATCCCTCGCCCGCACCAGCCCGCCCGGAACCCGGCGCGGCTCCCCCCCGCGCCCCCCCCCCCCCGGGCGCTCCCGGAACCGGCCCCCCCTCCCCCCGCCTCGCCCCGCCCCTCCCCGCCGCGCGTGAGCGCCCCTGTGGGCGCACTGAGGCGGCGGGCGGGGCTGCCGCCATCTTCTCGCGGGGCGGGGCTCAGCCGCGGGCGGGCGGGAGCGAATCGTGCAGCAGCGGCCGCGGGCGTTCTGGTGGCCCCGGGCTGCTTCTGCTGAGGCGCGGCGCGGGCGGTGGTGGAACTGCTGCCGGAGGGAGGGCACAGCCCGGCCGCCTCCGCGTGAGTGGTGGCAGCCGCGCTGCAGCGGACCGTTAGCTGTGGAAACGGCGGGGGGGACAGCCCTGACCGCACCATGAAGCCCTAAAGCAGCGGGATCAGTCTGTGGGGACTTTTGAAATGTAGAGCCCAGCAAGGTGTGCCTGCCTGTGCTGTGGAAGAAAATGACTGTCCGTGAGATAATGCGTTGTGTGAGAGCAGAAAACAAAAGCAGTGAGCAAGGACATCTCAGGGTATGTGCTGTGGGGTTGGCATTCACACAGCAGGGGAAAGCTCTCTTACAGCAGAATGAAAACAAATGGAACAGTCCCAATCAAATGAGAGGAGATTTCTGCATAGAGTGGAAGAGGCACGGCTGAGCGATGAAAAGGGGCTCTCCACGATGGGGCTTTGCCTCTTCACTGTCAGCAATTTATTCTGTGTGTCCACAGCAAACCACTATATGATCAGATGGTGCTCACTATGAGGTTAGTTGGCATAGCAGATTCTAATCTTTAGCAGTATATTGGCTGAAGCTGAAATTTTAATCTTGTTCACATATTTTTTATGAAATACCTGCAGCTTCTCCTTGAAGAGCTTAATCAGAAGGTTTGGAGGTAGCGGTGGTTAATGGGCACATCTGAACGTTGTGGTGCTGAGAGCTGCACATGGCACTGCTCAGCTCCCACCCACGCTGCTCTGGAAGCAGAGGGCAGAGTGCACACAAACACGTGTGGCGCAGGTCCAGAGGTCGGTGGGCTGCGCCCGGTGAGGGAGCAGCCAGCAGTGCTCAGCTGAGGAGAGGTGCTGCTGGGGCCGTGCTGCACGACTGGGCCCAAGGCCTGGAGCTGTGAGCCAGGGCTCAGGACAGCAGGTGTGCGCCTGAGAGGGCAGTGCCTCAAGGACAGCTCTGTGATGGAACGGGGCCATGGCTCCAGGGTGAGAACACCCATTGTTTTCCAGCGCATGGATCTCAACTGTAGTGCTGCACATGCAGCTTCCTTCTGCTTTCTGACAGGGTCTGGTCAGGAGAAAATCCAATTCTTGATGACAATGTTGGCAGCCCAGGCTCTCATTCCCTGGCTGACTTTGGTCTGCTTTTGGAATAGTCTCCTCTTGACTGTCTTCCTGAATATAATTTATTGCAATAAGAAGGAAATGCTATCAGGTGTTAAGAATAAATTATAAATCTTATATTTATTCAAGTTTAAATATGCATTACTCTGTAGTTGTCCTTAATTAGTTTTCTGTCTGCAGCCTTGTATGTCAAGGAATAATCCGGAGGGCATACATCTTCACTTTTGTTTAGTTTCAGAAGGTAACATGTACCTAGTGAATTAAATACCTGCTGAATTCCTTTCCAGGTAGACATGAAAGCAATGACACTTAGGAATATGTAGCTTGTAATCTGAGATCTTCAATCCATTTTTTTTAATGAGGGTAAGAGACTGCTTGCCAAGTTACTAAGTAGCCTTGGGAGAGAGCAAGGCAAACAGCTCATTACAAGGTTACGTTGTGTTTTTGTGTATGAACATCTTATAAACTGAACACCAAGTCTGAATTCCATCATCTGCATCAGCCTGCAGTGCAGTTCTGTATTCTCTCTTACTTTGCTGAGCATCAAAAGTGAAGCTAAATGCAAACAAAAAATATCAAAATGTCAAAAACTAGATTCCAGAACAAGGGCTGAATATTCTTAGTCACGTTTTTCATGTCTGCTCAGGTAGATGCAGGTGAACTTCCTCTGGTTTAATGCTTTTGTGCTAGGGTAATTTAAGGATTTGCTCATTGGGACTTAACTTCAAATACTTAATGAAAACTGCGGACAGAGCTGGGTTAAGCATGAGCTGGGGGGTAGATCTTTCTGTAAAATATGCACCACAAGTGAGCGGGGACAGAGAAGCTGGTGCTTTGCATGTGAAATAGGCTGGAATAATTGCAGCATTCCCTGTCTGGTTTTGGTAGCTCCAACGTATCTGAAGTGAGCTTGCAGCTTGTGTCGAGCTGAAGAAGAGCAAAATCTTTAAGAAAATGTCACTTTGTATTGCACAGAGAAAAATACATCTCGACAGTATTTAAACCACTCAATTTGTTTTGGACTCTTGTCAAAAAGAAACACAGTAAGGGAGCAGAGACTGATATAAATAATGGTGAACGTGCACGTGTATGTATTTAGATACCTCTCACGTGCGGTGAAAATAGCCCGTGTCAGGCAGCCTCCTGCAGCACTGCCGCTCAGCCGGCCCGATTCGCCCCGAGACCTTCACGCCTCGACGCGTACGATAGACGTTGGGCAGCGCTTGTGTGTGGGAGGATCACGGGGGTGCGTAGACGGACACTCCTCAAACGTAGCTCAGTGCTCACGAATGGAAGTGAGCGCGGAATGTTGCGGTGTTTCAGCCGGGTGATTGTTAAGACTTTGAAAAACAAGGGTTGAAGATCGGCAAGAAAGGGGCTCCGCTGACACGCGCGAGCGCGGGGGCGGCGCGACAGCGGCCGGGAGCCGAGGCCCCGGCGCGCGTCCCGGCCCCCAGAGGACGGCCCGTAGGCGGAGCCCGCCCCGCGCTGCGGGATGGGAGGAGCCGCGGCGCTGCGCTGCGCTCCCCTCGTTGCCGCTGGTACAGCGGAGCGGCGGCGCCGGGGCGGGGACGCGGAAGTGGCGGTGAGCGGGGCCGGGCGGGGATGGGGTCCCCGGCGCGGGCAGCGCGGGGCCGGGCGGGAAGGAGCGGGGCGGCGCTGGGCCCCGAGCGCTGAGGCTCGGGTTGGGCACCGCGCAGCGCGGGGAGGGAGCCCTGGGTGGAGCGGAGAGGTGGCTCCAGGGCGGCTCGGAAGCTGCTGGCCGCGCTCCTCGGACCGGTGCGAGGGATTTGCACCCGCAGAAATGCCGCTGCCTCTCTCTTCTAGGGAAACCAGAAGGGCGTTCTTGGATGCAAAGAAATTGTTTATGTTTCTTCTCTTGTAAGTGATGTTTCACTTACTTAACTCGAAAAGCCGTCAGCCCTTGCTTTGCTGGGCAGGGAAGCGCGAGGAGCCTGGCTGCACCGCCGCTGTGTGCGTACCGCGTGCGTTCTGTTACGCTTTTTTCTTAGCAGCGTGCGCCTCACCTTTGTGTTCGGTCTGCATGGAAAGATTGTGACTTGGCAGTTAGCAGGAGGGAGATCATGGAGAGCATAAGCTCCGTTTGGTTTGTTAGTGCCTGGGGGGAATTTTGTGTCCTGTGGTAGCTTCCGACGTGTAATTATTGATAAGTGATCTGGATCCGTCTCTGTCTTACGCAATGAGATGTGATCATCTGAGAGAGTGTAGTGGGAACACCAAGTAGATAGGATTATATTTTTGGCAAGCTTGTGGAAAGTCACTCTTCTCTCACCTGTACATTTTCTGAAATACTAGCAAGGAGTAAAGAAGTTAATGCTGAGGTGGCAAGCTGCACAATCCTGTGAAACTTTGAGGTGTATGACTTTGTGGGTTGAGTTCTTTGACATTGGCTAGCAAGGCCTAGGATTGACCTGTGTTACGTTGTATTCCATTTACTTGGAAACAATAGTGATGGAGTAAATGGGATCACTATGTTACACATGTACTGGTGTTGCTTTTATTTTTGTATTCCCTTCTGGCATTTTCTAATGATGTAATAAGAAGAATATCTGAATCAGAGAGTTGGTGACGTTTCTGGTTTCACTTTCGCATGCTACCTAACACTGGAAAAGGAAATACAAGGAGACTGAGCCCAGCACTTTACCTCTAGAGTCTGGTTTTGACTGTAGTTTGCAGTGAATATGTTGTTGAAAAGGTAGAAGATCTTATAGGAGATTTAAGTTAGTTAAGAAGTTTTGAAAGTATCAGTGATAAAAGATGTTATGATGAAAAAATACACTTCTTGCAGTTCTAAACGTTTGTAGTAGCTTTATTTTTTTTTGTAATGAGGCTTATCTTGTTGCTTTGCAGAAGTAATGCTGTACCTGATTTGAAGATCTGAGAGAGCTTCCTGTTTGCATAAGGTATAAAAGAAAATGGAAGATGAGACTTTACAAGATGAACCTGAGATGGCAGAAGATAAAACACGTGCTGCCCCTGGAATCGGTCGGCAGATATCAGTTAGTGAGTTCCTTTGCCATTGCTGTTATGACATTCTGGTCAATCCCACCACCCTGAACTGTGGACACAGTTTCTGTAGACATTGCCTCGCCTTGTGGTGGGTATCCTCCAAGAAGAATGAATGTCCAGAATGCAGAGAAAAATGGGAAGGATTCCCCAAAGTCAACATTCTCCTCAGGTGATTGTAAATACACTTTTGCTGTTTGTTTGTTTAGATTTCTAAAGCAACCAAAATTAACTGTCTGGTTTCTTGAATTTTCTCTGTACTTTTCCATCTTCTTGGTAATCTGAACTGTTGCAATTATGTTTAAAGCTTGAAGTTTTTCACATTATTCATTTTTTCTGAACTGTTCAAGCGTGTTTATCCTGCATGGAAGTAAGGTGGTGTTTGCATGTTTGCTTTTTCCCTTCTGAATTTTTTAGGGGATTTTTTAATATATATATGTATTGAGACACTCGTATCTTTTAAAATTATTAGGAAATAACAAGTTGTATTGTCAGAATGATCCTTGATAATTGTTCAATTATTTCTATTATAGGAATCATTTCTAGGAAGAAATGTGATTTTCTGGCAGAAGATAGAAATATCAAACTGTTGTCTTCAATTACCTACTAATTCTTGTGGTGTGATCTAGAAAACATAGGCCTACATTAATGTAATTTTAATAAGTAGGTTATAGGATTTATGCTTCTATGTTATCTCTTCCTTAGCATTTTTTGAATAATCAGGGCATGCTAGTAGCACACAATTCTAATTTTATATGCAATAGGGATATAATTTTTTAAGCGTGAGATTTTTAACTTTACATTTAAATTTTAAGGGTAAATGCTGTTTTGAAGTAATTTGTTTAAGTTTAACTTTACTAAGTATTAATAACTAATGGTTTCTTTCTTTCAAAGTCTTTGGTAGAGGCTGGAAAACAAAATTAAAATTAATCCCTTTTCTGAATGCTAATGGTTATATAGGTCAATGACAAATGTTTTTCCCATTAGGGATGTTATTGAAAGGCTATTTTCTGATGCCATTGAACAAAGAAAAGAAGATATTCAACAAAACAGTGATGTAGCACGCAGCTTAGCAGCCTTCCAAAAATATGGGAATGACCAGATTTCTACAGCTGCAAACACAGGAAGAATTAATCCTCGAGGAGGAGGATTTTTCTCAGGTGTTCTGACAGCTTTGACTTGTGTAGCAGTAAGTTTCATCTGGATGGTTTTCATTAAGTATCTAGTAAATTGTTCCTAAACTACATGAACATCAAAAAGATTGTCAGTATAGAAAAGACTTCATCTGAGCTGAGTAAATAAGGTAGCATTCAGAGTTGTCTGTCAGGAACCACACGTGCAATATCCACCAAATGAAAATTAGGCAAATTAGCTAAGACTTTAAGATACTTTTTTATAACCTAAATATTTTAGGGTGTTTAGAATGGAAGATTTTGCATGTCAAGCTCCTTAATTCACGTTTATTTGTATGATTAGTATATTTGCTTTGCAGGTGAAGGATCACGTTTATTTTTTTAATCTACCTATAGGTAGTACTACTTGGATATCACTGGAGTAGCAGAGAATTTGAAGATGATCTTCTTGTCCACAAGCCTGTTGCTAAATGGACTACTGAAGAAGTGATACTTTGGTTAGAGCAACTGGGCCCATGGGCTTTGCATTATAAAGAAAGATTTTTGATAGAGAAGGTGAATGGAAGGTGAGAGGTCTAATTGTCAAGAGCAACTATTCATCTGAGCGGACTACTCGATAACCTTTCATTAGGCGTGGTATATTATGAAATGACATGACTTTGTCCATGGAGTGTGAGAATATTCTGTTGATGTATCAAAATACAGGGGAAGTTTTAACTCTTGTAGCTGAAATACGTAGTAGCAGATCCATAGCAATCTAACTGAAAACTTCATAGGAACTTGTTTAAATGCTGATAATGCAGACTGAAATGATACTGAAAGTAAAATTCTGCTAATGTGTTATCAACCCTCCCACCTTTTCTTTCTTGTGAAAATATGCATATGCTATATGCATTGTTGCACTCCACCTAAGAGCTCTAGGTTTGATATCAGGAGACCAGACTAGATCTGTGATGTACTGAAGAACTGTGTTCGTTAATAGCCAACAAGCTGACAAATTTGCATGCTGAGAGCAGGCAAGAGAAAACTTGCTGGATTTTAAATACCCAGCCTCTGAGACACAGTTGATTCAGAACACTTGATATGGATGTAATCCAAAAGGTGATACCTTCTATCAGTAGCTTATTGTTTCAATATGTAATTACTGATTACTCCTTTCTTTTTGGTGGAGAGTCACCGTTTACTTTCTGAATTCTTCTGCTTTTTTAGGCTCCTTCTAACACTGACAGAGGAGGATTTCACAAAAGAGCCTTACAGTATAGAGAACAATAACCATAGAAAAGCTATTATGGCAGAATTGGAATGTGTCAAAGCTTTAGGTGTTAAACCACCACAGAATCTTTGGGAATATAAGGTAAATTCTGTTTACACTCTGCCATCTATGTTAAGTGTTTTTAAAATAATATATTTTGAAGAAAATTCTCTTGAAGTCAAAGGGAATGTTAAGGAAGTAGAACTATTACTGTAAAAATTGCCTAGTTTAACTATTGTGTTATTGTATTTGAAAAAATAATCCTTTGAAAAAGGAATGTTGGCAAAGTCTGGCATGGAAAAGAACTGGCATAATACCTTTCATTTTATTTTTTCATCGTTTGCAATTTGATACCTTTCAGGCAGTAAATCCAGGAAAATCACTCTTTCTTCTGTATGCACTCAAGAGTTCTCCAAGGCTCAGCATGTTATACTTATATCTGTTTGATTATGCGGAAGCCTTCCTACCTTTCATCCATACCATTTGTCCTATGCAAGAAGACCAATACGAAGACATTGTCACAAAATTATTAGTAAGTGTTCAAATGCTATATGGTTGAAGCATGTTAAGATTTAGTTGCTTAAAAAAACACATGATGTAATTATTCATAATGTCGTCTTTTTATGACTTTCTAAAAAGAAAGCTTGTAAGTAAGCTGTTGCTTTTATTTTATTATGTAGGACTAACAGTGTTGTAACCATAACCTTTAATAAGATTCATTTAAGGCTTTTAAGGCTTTAAACATATGAAACTGATTTCTTCCTTATTATCTTCATTACTTTTTAAGTTCACGTGACTGTAGAAAGACCTTTCACTGAAAATATCTGCATTTAAGAAGTGGCATTATAAAGTCTGCCTATTTGTGATGTTTTATGCTACTCTAATATAGTTTACTGGCTTACAGTAGTATCTACCAGAAAGTACAAAAAAGTATAATTATTGCTTTCAACTTATTAAAAAGAAATGATAATAAAATATCACCAAAAGAATATTGGAAATAAGCCAGTATTGTCTATTTAGTAAGAAATTGTTTAACAGTCTTTTTATCCTAATTTACAGGACCTTAAAGATCCTACTTGGAAACAATGGAGAGAATTCATGGTAAAGTACGTATTTTTGCCATACCAGTTGATAGCTGAATTTGCTTGGGATTGGATGGATGTGCACTACTGGACATCAAGATTTATCATTGTAAATGCCATGTTGCTCTCTGTTCTGGAATTATTCTCCTTTTGGAGGCTCTGGTCAAGAAGAGAATTGAGGTAAGTCTTACTGAGTTTGTTGAGGAGCGTAGGAAGTACATGACCTTATAAACTGGAAAATAAGTCTGTAATGATTTCACAGTTGCTTACTGAAATGACAGTGCTAACCAGGACTCAGGCTAAGAAGAGTCTGAATCTGCACATATATTAATAATAATCTTGAATGTTTTTGTTGCTGTGAACACTTGAAAGTACTCCTTATAGCTGGTTTTACTGATCAGATGTAGCAAATGCAATAATGGTTATATGCTTGTTCCTAATAATTAGTCTAACTCTCACCGTGAGAACTGCCTCTTACCGTAGCTGGTATTATCTGTCAGTTGAGAACTAAATACGTAAGAGGTCTGTCATGGTATGCTCACGGGATCTTTAGTTAGACTGATATTACTGCTTCAGTCTTAACTGCAGTGTATTAATATCACTCCATAATTGCTGTGATCTTTTGGTTATACTTTATAGAAGTTGCATGGGAGAAATTCTTGCTTTGGCATGTATGGGGTTTTCACTTCGTTTGCCAGCAGCTAGGGGGCAGAATATCTTTGAAAGAGAACAGGGAATATGAAAATAATCTGTAACAAATCTGGAATTTTACCACTTCAATTTGCTGTGCTTTGTGGTCTGAATAAATTGACTTAACACTTCCTCACATTAAAAAAGTAATATTACTGCATTTTAAGTAAGTTTTCATGGAGTGGAGAATTATGTTTGATGGGTAACTGAGTAGGTGTGAAATAATTTGAGGCTAGAGCACATATTAGCTTGTCTTAGAACGGTTAAAAACAAAGCCTCTAAGCCTCTCCCTTTCCTTTTCCACAGGACTATTCCTCACAGAATGTGGAGACATTTCTGGAAAGTCTCAACCCAGGGTCTTTGTGTTGCTGTTTTTTGGCCTTTTATTCCTCAGTTTGTCTGCAACTGTTTGTTTTACTGGGCCTTGTACTTTAACCCAATTATAAATATTGATCTTGTGGTTAAAGAAGTAAGGCGTCTGGAGACACAAGTGCAGTGACTAGTATTAGGACTTTTAAGTTTAGTTTCTAAAAATGCATATTTGAAAGAAAATTTGCTTTTTCCTTTATAATGTGGCAGTGAAAGTGGTGGATTATGTTAACTTAAACATACAAAAAAGCCTTAAGGTAAGTTACCCTTAAACAGCTGATCCCAACACTGAGGATGGGCTTTATTATCCAATATTATTTTCCTAGTTAGGAAAAAATAAATATGTTCCTGATTTGGTCACTTAAAACTTACTTGTGTCATCATATTTTTGATCAAATCATGCTTCTCTATTCTGTTTTAAAATCAGTGTCTTCGTAATAACTACAGTAATTTTTTTAACTTAGTATTTCACACTGGCAATGTGTTGCTCAGAACTTAAATTTGCCAAAGGAAAGCTCAAAGGATTAAAGGATAGGCTTAATATTGAAAGTACTTCAGTGTTCTCAGTCTGCTTCATGTGTGAAGTTGTGACTGATAAATGCACAGTAAAGGCTGGTCTTTGCACTCTACGTGGGGAATTTTGTAACAAACTTTCTTGTCCTTTGGAAAATATGGTGATTGCCATTCAATTTTTTGTTGTTCTTGTTGAGATCAGTTAGACTTCATCAATAGCTTCTTTAATACTCTCAAAGGCTGTTGGTAATCCTTAAATTCACAGTTATCTCTTAAAAGGATTATTTTGGATAAGTGACCTGACACTGTAATTATGTCTTACTGCAATGTAAGGTGTATATCTAGATCTATGAGTGAATGTTGACTGGAAAGCTATTTTGTATGAACTGGATTGCCATTCATTAATGTATGATTTTTGACTGAACCAAAAGTTAGCTTAGATATTCAAGAGCTGTGTCCCCTTAGATACATTGTGTATTTTTTCATTTGTATCATTAATATGAAGTTTAAATGAATATTTTTAAAGATTAAAGATATCTTTTTAAATCTTAGTCCTTCCTAATGAAGTTTTATTTATTTGATATAAAAGTGCTTGACATTATCTTTGACGTGTGTATTTGTTCTGTATTCCCCTAGCTACAAGTAGCTCCTTGTTCTTAAACTGAAGTTATCAGTTACGAAAAAATGTATTCTTCAGCAGTTCTTGTTACTGACTTCTTTTCTTAAAATGTTTCCCAAAACTATGAAATGATCCTAACTGAAACCATCTTTATGTCTTTACGAGTTACAAGCCTTTGAACTGTGTGAACTCATGCAGATATGTGATGGGAAAAGTAGCTGGTCCCAGTGACTGCTTATTTTTTGAGGTATCTATCTTGATGACAGTTTGCATTTGCATTCCTAAATCTGGCTCTGAAGTTTTAAGGGTAGAACTTGTCTATGCCTACAGGAAACTTAAGGTGTACATAGAATAAGAAGCTCAAGCCACATTAAAATAAACTGTTTCTTAAGAAACTGCATTTAAAAAAACTAACTACTTGCAAAAAAAAAAAGTATGTTAGGTGCTTAGGTGATTTTTAATACAGATATGGCGTCTTAAGTAGAGCAAGATGCAAAAGTTAAATTAGGTTTCACAGTAAGTGGATATAGATGAGATGGCTTTTTATGCTGCTGCTGTCACTTTGCATTTCTTCCTGTCAGTTCAAAGTTAACATATGTTAAGATGAATGTTAGTGGAAAAGTGGATTGTATCTTATATCCAGTGGCGGTGGGATGGAAAGTTTATGCTGAATAATACTATGAATCTGAAGAATCGGTGAATCTGAATATAAACCAAACTGTATTAGTTATGAGGAAAAAGTTCTCCAGTATGAGAGTGTCGAGGCATTGGAACAGGTTGTTCAGAGAACTGTGGATGCCCCATCCCTTGAAGTGTTTGAGGCCAGGTTGGATGGGGTGTTGAGCAACCTGGTCTAATGGAAGGTGTCCCTGCCCAAGGCAGTGGGGTTGGGCTAAATGACCTTTAAAGGTCCTTTCCAACCCAGACCGTTCTGTGATTCAAACAAATTTCAAGTCAGTTACTCCTTAACCTTAATACTTAGTAGGAATTTAAGTTTAGTAAAGAAAAGCTTACACCAAACTACTGAACTTTGGTTTACTCCATGTATTGTAGAAAGTAAGTAAGAAGATAAATGTTTACTTTGGCCATTCTATGGCAGAGGAGCTGGAGTGGCAGGAAGGAAGATGAAGAAATCGAAAAATCATTTCTTGTCACTACTGTGACAAAAGCAGTCTCTTCAGATTTTAAATACATACAGAGATTTCAGAGAGGCTGATATTTAGTATCTACACAAAGGTTGAATCTCACCACACATTACATCTGGCCACAAAAGGTACTTTGTATGATAGGGAGCTTTAGAAAAACATTTGGCAGCTTCACGATCACATTCACATGCCATTTTTTGACACTTGTCTTCTAGTGATTCTGAAAGAAAACAAAATAAGTGTGATACTAGTTTGAAGTAAATAAAAATACCAAATGGAAGTACAACAATTACTACCTCCTGTTCCATATTTGCTATACAGTGTTCATAACCTTTTATAAAACAATGATCGTATATTACTTTGCTGTTGTAGTTCAAGTGCAACAGGAACTGTCCTGACCTTTACTAAGACTTCTTTTGTGTATTAGAAATTCTTCCATATTTAGACTGAGCTCCATGCAAAGACAACTCAGCAACAGAGGGATATATGAACATGGTTTGCTTTAGCAAGAATTCTTTACCACCTTTAAAAAGGAACTCTGATAACTGATTCCTCTTTAGAAAGTGGTATGCAGCTCTCCTGTATGGCTTTTTGCTCTAGTGAAATTTGAGTTTGGGAAGAAATTTTCCATTTCGCATATGCTTTGATTCTATGCTTTAATCTATTAAAGGATGCAGCATTAAAAATTCTATATGTGAAATAAGGGATGCAATGTTTCGTGTTCAGTTTTAATCCCACCTCGCCACTCCCCCTTTATTAAGGCATTCAGTATGAAGTTAGGTAACGTGTATTTAAGTATAAAAAGTTCTTTAAGTATATCAGAAAACACTGGGAGTTGTAAATAAATCATGTAAAAGAAATGTTGCTGCTTCCTGTTACACATTTTCAGTTTGTTTCTTTCTCTTTGTCCCTGGCTTTTGTGCAGTAGGTGGCAAGTACTGCATTCCTATTTTGGAGCAATCAAACAAAATAAAGTCGGATGCAGTCTGCCAGGTTCTGGCACTTGTATGCTAATGATGTAAATAATTTCAAAACCACATTTTATGGCAAAACCACATTTTATGGCTTGTGGCACATGGTATTTCAATAAATAAACATACTCATCAAATAATCTATTACCTCAATGCTTTAACTTTGAAGTTTAAATTGCAATTACTTGCATGTTGCAGTCGCTAGCAGTGTGGTGTGCAGCCAATCAGTGGTAAGTATGCCAAAAACTTGTAAATTGTGAACTTAGAAATGGTGTAAATTATTTTCTGGTAAGTATAAAATTGATCCTTTTTAAACATCTGTAATCTTCTGGCCCCCTGTTTGTAGTTGCTCTCCAGTTAGAGACCTACAGGGCATAGTGTAGCATGGATTCCTTAATATGTATAACATGCCATGCAGCCTGAGTGAAAAGCTTTTTTGTTGCTTTTGTTTTGTTGTTTTTTGGGGGGGTTTTACTTGGCGTTACTGAAAGAATAATGGAAACTTAAAGATTGGAATTTTGGTCATGCATGTCAGCAGAAGGGAATTTAAAAAAGAAATTGCATTCAGTTGGCATAGCAGTACTTTCTGGAAACACAGCCTGGCAAAGAAGTCACAAATGGCAGAAGGGCAAAATAAGGATTTTGCAGTTAGTTAAGTAAATGTCTTTCTATAAGTCTGTGAGACAATCAGTACAAGCGCAACTAACCAAAAACTAGAACTGTCCACTCACCACACACAGCAACATTGTCCTCACATTCCCAATGGTAACTTTCTGTCTTGGGATGACACCCTGCTTGTTCTGCCTTACCGTAGCAGCAATCATGGTTAAAGCAGCACCTGAGAGTAAAAGAAACGGGCTTGCCTTAATTCATACTATAGTAATTTACAGTCACATAATGTGGTTGGTTTTTATTAGCATGTTTCTATAGGTTATAAAGTAATAAAATAGTCAATCTATGTGAGAGTGCAAAGAGTTACCTAGTCAGGAATGAAAACAGGATAATTGTTTAATAGATAATATCAATGATGATAAAAAATAAGTGTCGGATACACACTGATGTAGTTGCACCTTCCCTGTATTTTCATCCATAAGAATCTTTAAAGTATTTTCAGTTTTAAATCAAGTACCTACTTAAAAGTTTATTCTTCTCTTGTAGCACCTTTCAAGAAGATGATTAAACACCAGAACAGTTTGTCAGATAATAATTTCCTTATTTTTCTTCCAATTATTGATGTTATTGCAACAGTTGCTAATAGTGGACAAGACGATGATGTGTTAGGCCATAGCATATGCTATCCAAAATGTCTTTTTATGGTGAAGTACTTAGATGGTGGCAGGAAAGCTGAGAGGAGGTGAATTGTTCAGTAATATGTAGGCATGGCTGCTGTTTAATGTAACTAAAAAAACTGTTTGCTCAGTATCCTGAGAAAAATTGGAAAATTATCCAAAATTATGCTTTCAAGGTTGTTCTTTTCATAATTGGGACAATTAATTCATAGAATTCCCATCACAGTGTGGAACTGAACAGTATAGGTAAGCATTAATGGCATATTTTAATACTTTAAAAAAAAAAAAAAAAAAAAACTCTTGTAATGTAGAGCCATTGCAAGTCCAGAATACCAAGTAGGGAAGGTAACAGAGACCTGGAATCTCAGATAGCACATAAATCTTTGCTGCAAACTAACTACATTTTTTGACTCAGTGGAAGAACAGGATGCATCACCAAGCTCTTTGCATTGTCCTTCATTTTCCTCTTAAAACCACCATGTTACAGTGGACACATGATGCCTAGATGGTGTTTAGCTTGCCTGAGGAGCTTCTCTGCAATAGAGCTCACAGCATTGACTTTTTCTTGCTTGTAATTACTGTTTTTTTCTGTGCTTATTAAATAATTACTTGATATTTCTTCACCAGTCTTCATTTAAACATCCTGCGGTACTTCACAGCTGAACAGAGCAATGGCTGTAAAGCAGCTCAGTACATCCATTTTAGGTGTAGGAATAAGTCTTCCTCCAAAAAAAAAAAAACAAAAAAAAAAAACAGAAGCCAGCAACAACCCAAAACCCAAAATCAGACCAAACAAAAACTGGGCTCAGAGTCTTTGTACTAGGACTAAAGTAAATAAACCAGGAATATGGCTTCTTTTGCCTTGATCCCATTTATCTTTGGGTGTTTACAAAAAATAGTTGTCTATGTCTTCCTATTTTAGAGTAACTTTAGTCTTTAATTAAGCATTTTAAATAAAAATAGAGTAGATGTTTCTGGATTTTAGATTTTGTCTTACAAAAGCAATTAAAAAAAAAAAAAGCAAATGTCTCCATTTGAAAGTTTTATTTTAATAAGCAATAGGCATACATCTGAACTGCAGTCAGTATTATATGAATAATTCACTAGTTTTCAGACCTAATTCTGAATGTAAGAAGTCCACAGTATAGCTCATAACTTTAAGAAATACAATTTGGTAAGAATGTTTGCTGTATGTTAATTAGCACCATTCTTGATTCTGTTCAA
Organism: Penelope pileata; assembly: GCA_013396635.1. NCBI lineage: Eukaryota > Metazoa > Chordata > Aves > Galliformes > Cracidae > Penelope > Penelope pileata. The sequence continues at coordinate 1,112,399 of WBMW01000333.1, read as the reverse complement.
ATGCAGAAGCAGAGTAAATAAACTTGCTTCTAGCTTGTTCTCTATGTTACCTAGCTGTTAAAACCCAGACCACAAAATAACTAGCCATGCTTTGTGAGGAAGAAACTTCTTGCTACTATGGGACTTTTGCCAAGTGAAAAAGTAGGCCTACAAGGCAAGACTGGCAAACTGCAGATGCTCCATCATTATCTTTGGATATCTAAGCAACCCTAATAATCGATCCTTCCTTTCCTTTGTGTTCCCAGACGTTAAAGTAGGAACCACAAAAACTGTCTTTAAAGTAACGATTTACATCCAAAAACTTGAAATACATAGGCAAAGATTCTCTAAGTTTAAGGTCTGATCACAGCTACTCTGTGCAAAAAACCTCAGATGTGAGCTTTTCTCTATGTTCTACCTTAACTGTAAATATCAAGTGTTTGTTTTTCTTTGGATTTACAGTATTACCTGTCTGCTAAGCGAGGACTTGAGATGTAACATATGGTGGGGAAGCATATCATTGTAGTGGTAAATTTGAAAGTGTTAAACCTTTCTTTAACTACTGTAACCAGGAAATCATCTTCCTGTCAGCTAATGTTCAATTATAAATTAAACTGATGGTAGTCAGTATAATGAGAGCTAGTATTAAATATAAAAGGACTGGTTTTATACTTATTTTAGTAAGAATTCTTAATTCCTTTTACTCAAAAATTATTTTTCAACAGGTTGAATTTTGCATAATTTTCTGTCTTATGTTGAATACTAATAACATAGGGTGCATGGAAGATTTTTTCAAGTGAATGGAAGATTTTTTCAATCAGGATTATTATTATTATTATTTTTAATAGGTTGAATGTTTGAGTTTTTAAAACTTCTCCAAGAAGATTTTACTTCTTCAGCTCTTGGCCAAGCAGCAACAGCTAGGAAACTATGTTGTACAGTAAGGTAAATATTAATGCAGTAAGTTTGATCTACAGTAATACTATTTCAGTGCTTCAGAGTTTCTTAGCACTCTGTTTAAACTCAGTTCCCTCACTGATGTTAAATAGGCCTAATTCATATTTTAGTCCTCTTACTTTACTTTGTCATCTGCAAGTGTTCAGCACTTTGCTACCCAGATGAATAGTTTCTCTTACCAATCTACTCTGTCCTTGGGCCATCCTCTTCCTCCCAGACCACAGTAGCATCCGTAACGTAGGTAGGCAAAAGGAGATCGTCCTGTAGTGCATTTAATGGCTCCAGCTAATTCAAGAATTCCTCTTCGATTCCTAAGATGGGCTTCCCCAAAAGTGCCTTTATAAACTGCAGAAGAAGAACTGTTTACTTTGAATCAAATACGTAGACACTGTCGTCTTATTTTTTGTTCTTTTATTTTTAACCTTGATAGTGAACATCAGTACCTCAAGATAATACTCTTTTCTTTTTGAAATTCTGGGGGGCTCAGTGACCCTTGACCCAATCCCTTTTCCTCTCCATCTGTAGAGTGTAGAACATTGGACAGCACTTGGAACAGGTGCAGTGATTTCCTCCCATCAAAGGCAGCATGCAATGATAGACTTCAGTCGTTCCCTGTCTTAAAGCTGTAAGTAGGGCTAGCGTGTGTTCTTCTGTGGTCTAGATCCACATGTCTGCTGAGACTTTCTGCTCTAAGGGAAGTATTTTCTCTTTATCCTAAAATGCAATCTTGCCCATGTTATTATATCGTAGAATATACTGCTTTGTACTTTATGATAGGATTCTTTTTTTTTCCACTGACATATTCTCCTTTTTAGGCCAGGAAGCAAAATAACTATATTTTTACTGGGCGGAGAGAACTTCTGTTGTTGTAATGCAGTAAAAGGACAAGGGTGTATGCATACAAAATTGGGAGGGAAATCTTTTTGTTGATAGAAGTGAAGGTTGAGAAGAGTGTGTAGTGAATGTATATTTTAACGATAATTCTCCTTCAGAGATCAGGGAGGTGTGTGGATGCTTGGAATTATTTCCAGGGAGATTAGAAGGGGTGTGTTTGTTTGTTTGTTTGTTTATGGGATTCTCTCCATCATTTCTGCAGAACAAGGCTGTATTTAAGGACTTCATTTTAGCCATCTTGTGCTCACTACTAAAGCATAACATGCTTTAGTTCCAGGGCAGGAGATAAATGTTGGGACACCAAATGGTTTTTCTCAGGGCAACAGTAAAAATTAAAAAATAAAAATAATAATTAAAAAAAAACAGTAAAAATGTATTTTGTCATTGAGGGCTCTGAAATTTATTTTCCAATTATATGATTGTAGGGTTTATGTATAATCTGTTTATAAATAGAATAACTGGTATCACCATACAATTTAGTGTAGGTTATGGTAGGTTTTGTAATGGATTACATATTACAATCTATAGATTATAATAGGTTATATGATTAACTATAATCTGTTACTAGAAGATCTGCTAGAAAAAAAATAGTCTGCAGCACAGCTGATTACCTTGGAATTTGCAGGACACTGCTGACCTCCAGCAGTGTTCAGTAAGATTTGGTTAGGGTCTTGTAAGGACCAAAGGAACCATGATAGTGGTTAATGGCGAAGTTGGATTTGCTATACATGATATTAGTAACTGAGGAAACCCCTGAAGGAAGTGAAGAATTTATAGAGTGCATCTCATTTCCTGGCCGTTGGGGAAAGAAGATGTAGGAGGCTTAGAAAACAGGAAGAGGAAGGTAAGAATTTCCAAATCATCTTGCTGGTTGCATAAGAGAATTGTTTGCTCACTTTAGAGAAATCCCAATCCCTTATTTAAATCTAGGTAAAGTGGAAGCAATGAACTGTCTGCTCCCTGGGGAGCTCAAGCATAGTTCTTTGAAGTATGCCATGTGAGCTGAAGAAAGGAAATGAACTTTTTATTCTTGCAATTTCTTTGTATTACAGCATCTGGTTATCCAGGTACAAATCAAGACTGTATCGTACTAGATGCTCCAAGTATGACTGAAGGAAAAGTCTGTCGCAACAGCTTTGTAACCCAAGTATAATAGAAGTGATGTAGGATGCTCCTACAGCCCATAGAACTATGGAAACAGCATCTGCATGGTAATGGTTGCATTAATGTACTAGCAGCATAGTAAACGTTTCCAAAATATTTTATCAGAACTTTCATGGAATAAAATCCAAGAATTGAACAGTGAAGTGACATACTGCGTATTTCCATATATTTTTATGACTAAGATGCATTTAAACAATGTTTTGTATGACATTTGTTTTTACAGAGATTTCTCTTTTATCTTGAGGACAGGAATATTCCTATGGGTTTCATTATGTATTCCTGAAAAAGTAGTCATGCTTCTATTAGACCAATATTAGGTATCTAATATTTTTAAAGTTAGAATGCATTCTCATAGTCTATGGGTTTTGTTTTTGTCATGCAAATTGTATGCAGCTGTATTGAAGACAATATTGTTTCTGGGGAAAAAGGGAGAGAACCAGACTGGATTTAATTTGGTGGCTTTATAATGTGTATGAAAAATCACAAATACATTGCTCTGATATCTAGAGGTATCAGGAAATAAGTATAACTTAGTGTACAAAGATACTTTACAGGTAAACAATTTGAGTCTAGTCCTGTTAGAGCTTTTAAAATTTTTGTAATACTTAATTCCAGTGTGGATCACATATTTGGAATTGTATGTGCCTTTGTTAAAATTGCAGCTGTTGAAAGAAAGCTTTAGAGACGGGTATTAGGAGATGAGGGTGAAAATGAAACCAACCAAACAATAAAACTCTTACAAAATCTCAGTCCATCAGCAAACTCACTTTTAAATTGATGTGATGTACCTGCTTTACAAGTAAAGGTTGAAGGGAAAACAAAACCATATCAATCCTGAAATTACTCTAGGCACTGTAAAGTAGCAGATGGGGATAGAAGCATTCTATGTAGTTGTCTTTGTGATTTTAAAGGCTAAGTCATGGAGATTAAAAGCTATGAGGTGGCTTTCTGAAGAGTGATATTAAGTAAACAGTAAAGACAGCCTGAGAGAAAGTAGCAGTAAGTAATCACATTATATTTGTGTTGTGCTTGATTTCAAATCTGTAATTTTGTTGCCCAAATTGGAGTCCTGCCACTCTTGGAGAGTTTAAACTTCATTGTACTCTCTTGGTTTGTTGCCTATACAGGCTCTTCAGAGCTTTTATTGTGCTGTACATTATCATGTAATAATTCTGTGTTTGCAAAATATTTTCTGCCACACCTTCCTATACAATTTTTTCATAGCTTTCTGATTGCTTATTTTGCAATAATATTAAAATTGAAAAAGTCCCTTAACTTTCCATATGCGTGGAGGGGTAATAAAAGGCATCTTATAAACAAGTTTTTTGTGAAAGGTCGTATTTCCTATAACAATTTTCTCTTTGCACTGGTCACAATGCAAAAATAATGAAATCGTTTTTCAGATATTATATTGTTATTGATATACAAAGTTTTACATGAACTGTGATGCATGACTTCACTAATCATTAGCATCCTCTGTAGTCTGTGATGTCTTGTGTATTTTACAAGAAAATCTAAGCCATTCTTTCAAAGGCTGAGGCCACAGAAACTTTTTGAGGTTAAATATATGTAAGATTACCTATGGTGATGTTTTCTTTGTAAAGGCATAGTGCTCCAGTAATTCAGAGCTTGAAACCTGAGAATAAGCAGTTTTTCTGATGCATCTCTAAAATCCTGCCAGAAGTGGAAGCCTTTGAACTGTCTGCATTATCAAAATATATATTTTTTTTCTCGCTTAGATTTGTTCCACTGGTTTCGTAAGCCATCAGGAGTGACCTCTGTCACCTCATCGTGTTGCTCAGACTACTCACGTGCACGTGAAACAGCAAACTTCTTTGAACAGATAGATTTGCCCGATACTGTGGACCAAGCCTTAAGAAAGAGGTAAATTGCCTTTCCCTCCCTCCTCACTGCCTACGGAATGGGTGACTGTGGTGCCTGACTCAGAGCCACCAGACTGAAGCCAGGCTCTCTCTATAATGATTACTCTAGGCTGGCACAAGCAGTGAAACAGTCTTTCATTGCTTCCCTTAATGTTCTTGCTGAGGTTTGGGCTGTGCAAAGGGTGAAGTCTTGGAGAATGAACAAAATGCAGAAGGAATAATAGGGGCACGCTGAGGTCAGGAAGTAGAACTGGGGCAGTGAGCCTAGTGGGACCTTAAGCTGGCCCCATTATACAAGCACCTCACCTTATGGTCTTTAATCCCGATTGCTTTTTTTTTTTTTTTTTCTTTCACCCAAGACCCCTGCTCCATCCTGTACAGAGGACCTGCTGTAAGAACAAGTTGAGGCTCTTGTCCTTAAGATCCTTCTATTTGTGAGATTGGGTTTGGTGGATTTGCAAGTGGTCTAGGAACGTGTGAAGTAGTGCAAGAAGACAAGAGAACCTCTTACTTAAGGCAGCTAAATGCTATTCTGGAAAACTGGATTTTGTCCTTGCAGCTGTTACAGAGGTTCAGCATGAGGTTTAATCACTTTGAAACAGTGCTTATCAATGTTTAGTAATAGTATGTTCCCAGCCTGCTGCATGCCATGGGGTTGGAGTGCCAAACGACTGACATACTCAGTGAGAGCCAGGCTTACAGAAGCTGAAGCTCCATGTCATTTAAAGTAGTAGTAAATAAAATCAGGTTCTTTCGTGTCACCATGGCAACCTAAAATTAGCAGATACTCTTTTGTATGTTAACTTAGGTACTTGTAAAGAGGGATGATGGTGTAGTTTCACAGAAACGTGGAAGAAATGAGTACAGTCAGGTACTGTACTGATGAATACCTCAGAAAATCTATGAGGGAAATGGGCTATAAATTATTACAGCTGGTCTCTAATACTGTTTAGTATACAGAACTTTTATGTAATAAGTAGGAGACAAAAAATTAAATATTTGCTACATGAGTAGTCAGTTATGGTAAGGTATGAGGCAGGGGTCCTTTAATTACCTTCCCATACCGTAACTTATTCATAAAGCCTGACTCATTCTTTGAGAATAACCCAGCTCTGGTTTCATGGGCAATCTTAGTTCTCACAGTTCCCAACTTCAGGACTGCTTTGCAGCTTGAGTGCTCTGAGACAGCTCTTGGTGATGCCCACCAGAAGGGTATGGTTAAACACACTGGCTGGATGAAAAGATTATTATACATGCTATCTGCAGTCTGATTTGAAATGCTGGAATACTTTGTAACATTTGCACATTAGTGATGAACTTCAAGAGAAGACGGGGAGCCCCTCCAGCACAGCAGCCGTCAGAGATGGGTGCGCAGATCTGGCCCCTGCTGCCACCCCTGACCTCTCTGCTGCTGGGCACGCTGTGCCCAGGTGCATTAGATGGTCCTCTGAGCACTTTTTTTCCCAAGAGGAAAGGTGGTCACCCCTAAGGCTCTCTCCTGCCCCCCATCCCTGCCCCTCAGCCCGGGCACGGAGGCACCGCGGGTGGGAGCTCGCCCCCCGCTCCCAGGGCCCGGCACTCACCGGCGGCGAGGAGCAGCAGCAGCAGCAGGGGCGGGCGGCGGGGCCCCATGGGCAGCGCGACGGGCGGGTGCGTGCAGCTCCCGGGCAGGCGGGGATGCGGGTCCGGGCAGCGCTGCCTCGATCTGGGAGCGGCGTGTAGGTGTGAGCCGGCTATAAAAGGCTGCTTTCTGCCCCGGGTCAAGTCCCCGCAGCTCTGGGGACCGCGCTGTGCTGTCCGTCTTGCCAGAAGGGAGGAGCTGCGGCCGCAGACCCGGGGCCGGGCGTTGGGGAGCGCCGAGCGGGCGCTGAGGGTCCGGGGCGCCTCGCCCCGCTCCTCCGCCACCTGCCCGCTCCGGGGGTGGGAACGCCGCTGTGAATCGCGGCACTCCGGAACAGCTTCACCTGCAGCTGAAGAGCTGGGGCGGCAGTGCTGGCGGTGCTCTGGCGATCCACTATAACCAGCGCTGAACCCGTGCGCTGTCCCCGCAGCCCGAAGTTGCAGAGCTCGGTCCTTCTCGTGCAGGACCGAAGGAGAACCGGCTGCTGAACTGCTGTGGGCATCTGTAGCTTCATCGAAGTAACTTGTTAGCCTTCCCTCAAAAAAAATAGGCTTATCTGGAAGGGTTGTTTTGTTGTGGGTAGTTTTTTTTATTATTATCATTTTCCTAATTCTGTAATTTTTACATATGTCTTCCATTCCCTTTCCAACTCTTGAATTTTGAAAAATCAGCAGCTGGATGCCATATTCCCCCCACGGTTTCATTGGTTTCATTGTCCCTCTCAGCACGCAGACAATACCACTTCTATACAACTTTTCTCCGTTGCTGTTTTCCAGTTATTTCATCAGACTTTTTACAGTTGCACTGAATCCGGTGCGTGTTGTCAATTTTTCAAACAGAGCCCTTGAAATTTGGGAGTCTTGTGTTTTTTGTTTGTTTGTTTTTTCTCTCCTGTGGCATTATTATACTTAAGGATATGAACCCCACTGAGGGCCTACACTGGGATAGGATAACGAAAGAGAGAAAAAGACTCCCTTCCCCACCCCCACCCCCA
>WBMW01000333.1:1089151-1104898 GCA_013396635.1 Penelope pileata | reverse complement strand
CACCCCCACCCCTTTTTTTTTTTTTTAAATTAGGATTTACCAATAACTTGTTCTTGGTCATGTCATCTTACTGTTGGAAAGCAGCCTGAAGGCTTTGTTGTAGCAAAGCGTATTTTCACCAAAGAAATGGAATGTTTTTGCATATGCATACTGAAGAATAATTCTACCTTAGCATTAAACTACTTTGACTTCTGCTTTGTATCATTTCTCTTTAATCAGAAGTGGAAAATCATATGTTGTCTGATTCAAAATGACAAAAAGCATGCACAGACAGATCCGGTTTGTTTTTGTTATGCTGTCATTAATCCACGCTCTGAAGTGTTTGCGTTGGCACAGAAGTTAGGGCAGTGTGGGATAAATGTGGAAACACATCAACTTAAGGTAGGATACTGATGTGCCTTTGTGCAACTGCATGCAGAATACCAAAATTAAATGTTAGTACAGGCCAAACTGCTTGAATAAGAAGATGCAATCATGGTGTGAACTTTACGAACCAGAGGATAGCACGGTTTCCAACTTGAGTGCTTGTATTATATGGAGGGATGACAATTAACAGTTCTGGATCCTGCTCTGTGGTTTTGCTGGTGGCTTGCTGTGTGACTGTTCCTTCCTGCTGATCGATACCGAGTAGCTTCAGTACAATGTGCTGAATGCTGCCAGCCAGTCTTCCTGTCCTTTAGGGTATTATGAACATAGTGGGCCACAGCTACTGCTGTACTTCCCGAGGAAGATGGACTTGCATGCTAGAAAATTATGATCTCTGGCAACCATTACTATTGTCAGTGATCTTGAAAAAGTTTTGGTAATGTTCAAGTCATAATAGAAAATCCGTCCATTTGGGATAGATTTTATTTTAGATTTCGTTGCTACTCTCATCAAATGGGTCAAAGCAATTTTGTTATTACTCATGGAGTCGCACTGCTAATTACTGTTAAGCTATTTTTATATTGTCATTTATACATTATTTGTTTACTGACTCTTCCGGTCAATAAGTCACACCTATTACAGTGTTTTAATAGCTTTCAAGAGCAGTTTAGTGAAACTTCCAGTTGAACAGTGTCCCATCCAGCATACCATTGGATATGACAATAAAAACAGTATCCAGGGGAGCAACATGAATTGAATGTCATGTTTGCTCTTCAGGAGACAGACTGATGCAATGCGCTGGTGCACCCGATGTTGGATTTTAAGCTGGCTAATTCTCCCCTAATTCTGTGTGTGTTATCCAACTGTCACGAAAACAAAACAAACCTACTAACATTTAAGAGCAGTGGTATGCGCAGAAATGGTACATAGAGTAATAGATAAATAATATACTGCTGTAATACTTGTTAAAGTAGCTGCTGATTAGTTTATATGCAAACAGTTTGAATTGGAACGGAACCGTCCTGTTGGTGTTCTGAGGCCCTGGAAAATGTTCTGCTAGAACAGAAGAGAGGTTGACTGTGTGCTATCAGGGTTCCAGTAGCTTCTGCAGCATTTATCCAGGCTTGATATAACAAATTACTTTTAAGAAATATCCACGTCTTTTTACAGAGACAACACAAGCTGATTTTGTGTGATACTGCAGATTTTTCGAGGTTATTAGGTGGTGATAGTGCATGTGAGCAGTTTTTCCACTCTTCTATTGTTATGTATGCTTCCCAAAATTTCATCTTTGATTTAGAAATACATATTTCTCTGAAGGAAAGAAATTAATTTTAAAACCATTGAAAAAAATCATGTGAGACTGACATGCTCAGACTACAGCTGCTTCTATTGGAAAGTAAAGAAAGATGTGATGTGACAAGCTATATGAAATAAAGGAATGTAAGTCAAGAACTCTGTTTCATATGAATTGTGGTAAAAGTTCAAAAGAGAACAACATCTAGTGAAACTGGGGCAAAAAAAATCTCATAAAAAGAACCACTTTAGTTTGAAGAATTGCGTTGTCCAGTTAATTACCATGGTGCATGACTAAGAAAAAATGCTAATAGCAGATTCAAAGTTTATTTAAGAGACTTAAAATTAAATTTTAAATAATACTTTAAGGAGTGGTGCAAATGCCATATTCGCTATTTCTGGTGTTCCCTTTCTTCTTCCTGAAGCATTTGGTGACTTGGATGTGACAGGGGACACAGTTTCTTACTGATGAATTCTTACTTTATGTGAATAGGAGCTGTGCAAGTTTGGGGAGAAGCATGTGCTTTTCAAATATCCTTTCTCAACCAAGATTGCATGTGCTCAATGGTAGTTGTAATTAAGTTTTTAAATCTGAGGAATAGATGAATGTAATTGAGACATATAATTGTACCAAGGAACATTCTCACAGCATAAAAATATTATGGGCAAACTTGTTAAGTTGGCTGCAAAAGCCTGGTTTTTCAGTATCTGTGACTCACTCTCCTTATGTGTAGAATGAGGATATTAGTCTGTACACACAGCAAGATGATAGAGTAAATTAATCCAAATTGTTGAGGGAAGTGTTAGAATGGTCTGAAATGGGATTAACATAAGTGCCAGTTATTTGCTTCCCTGTGAGCAGGTGAGGGCGGTGATTTTGAGAACAGTGTAACGGTATATTTAGTGCTGACTAAACAGCTGCAAAGCTGCATTTTTTTAGTAACAGAATTAGTTAGTTTCATTAACACTTTTTATTTAGCAGTTATGTTTACTGAGAAACTAAAAGGCATTGACTTTCAGACTTCTTATGAAGATCTCTAGTACTCTCTAGTACTGATGATAATTGTACTATAAGGGTGTGTAGGTATCTAAGGTAAGTCCTACAAAATATATGAGGACTGTGGCAGAGCTGGGGAATTCCACCTTGGTGTCCTGCATCCTAGCTTAACTCCCAGACTGGGTTTTCCTGAGGCACTGGTTCCAAGAGGAAAATTGGTAAACCAAAATCAAAAAAAACCTCACTTTGAAGGTATCAGAATAATTAGATCTGAAGAGCTTCTTCCCAGCAGCAAGTCTACTGATTGTATTTGCTTGATTGCTGTATTTGGCAACTGTCCCTGAGTTACTCTGCATTTTCTTAAACACTGCACTGGCACACAGGTTTGGCGTGGAATACACCCCTTACAGGTGTACGCTCCTTCAGATGCTGAATGTCCAAATAGTACACAATCAACTTTTTTTTTTTTTTAAATCATCGTCTTCATAAAAGTCTTATTCCAAACTTTGTTTGGAAACTTCCAGACTTTGTTTCAGAAACCTTCCCATTTCTTAGAGGTTTGGCTGGCTTCCTTCTCTTTCATCTTTTCATCCTTTTAGTTCTTTTTCACAACCAATGCTTCCTGTTTACCGATGTTTTCTTCAGCTCATGTTGTTGGGGATGTTGTTCCGTAAACTGTAAGCGTACTTTGGAGAGACAGACTCACGTGAAAGGTCAGAAAACATTCCACTGAACCAGTTTATAGTACTTCTTGGTACTATCTCATAAATCAATTTCTAGCATACAGAACAAGATCAAATTTTGATTTAAGACCATACCAGTCTATGGTATATCTTGGAGTGTCTTTGTAACAGTAAACCTCTGAGTAGAATAAGAGAATTTTGGCAGCCATGTTTGTAGCATTGTCCTTAACATGCCTTTTGGCAGTGATGTTGCATCCATTCTGTAGAAATGCTATGCTAGTGCATAGCTGCACATAACAGTTGTGTGCTAGAAAGGTTGTTATTATATAAACGTTCTTGAAACTGGCTTATAGTTATAGTGTATGCAGAGGAGCTAAATTACTCCTACGGCTTTCTTTTTTCATCAGGCTTTTTTTGGTTTGCTTTGCTTCTGTTCCAGATTCTGCTCTCTCCTCAACTATAATAGCTACTAGCACAAAGTCCATCCTGAGCATACAATCACTGAGGCAAATAACAGATTGCAAGTATGTTCTTGGAGCACCATGTATATACTGATGCAAAAATGTCCATTTTTACGATATGGAAATATTATCTGTCTTTGAGCAAAGCTACAAACTGGCAGATTCTGGAGAAGGAATCTATAAATAATTTCTGACTTTCTTAGCTCTTAAGTTTTGACAGTCATCTCTGTCTTTCAGAGGATTTCTTACACACTAAGTGTACTTTTCAGCATTTGCACCCAGAAGAGACCCAGGCCTGCTTGTGATGGAACCTACAGCTACTTTTGATTTTTATACATAGATATGAAGAGATGGAATAATGCAACTCTTCCATTTACTTTTGTAAAACAAAATTTAAAAGCTCTAGAACATCCCTTGAAGGATGTTTGACTTGCTGTCTTTTATAGAGGTTGCATCAACTTGGATTCTTGAAATGGCTGCTGTAATGACCGGGATAATGGGATCAAGTGAACTCTCAGCAAGTTTCTGGGTGATAGCAAATTAGGAGGGCAGGGCTGCTACACAGATGGACCTAGTTGGACTGGAAAAATGAGCTATCAGGCACCTCATGAAGCTCAGCAGATGCAGAGCCCTGTACCTGGTCTGACATAACCCCATGCTGCAGGGCAGGTTGGGAACTGTCTAGAGAGCAGCTTGATAGAAAAAGACCTAGGGGTCATGGTGGCCAAGTCAACTGTGTGGCCTTGCAAGCAAATGTGTCCAGCTGAGCTGCAAACTGGGCCAAGTATAGCCAGTGGTTTTGGAAGAAAATTATTCTTCCCCTCTATTTGGCACCCATGAGACTTCATCTGGAATACTGTCTATAGTTTTGGACTCCTAGTAGAAGACAAATGTTGATATTCTAAAGCAAAGATAATGAAGGCCACCAAACTGTTAGAAGGGAGAAGCTGACAGAGCTAGGTTTGCTCAGTTTTAAAGATGATGATGGTGAGAGGAGGCTGTATAGTAGTCTACAGCTACCTAATGGGAGGGCATAGAGAAGGTGGAGCTTGACTCTTCCCAGAGGTGAACAAGAGGCAAATGGGAACGAGTTGCAACATGGAAAATCCAGTACAGAAAAAAATATATCTATTTATATCTAATAGGTATGTTGATAGATAGGAAAAAATATATATCTATTTATATCTAATGGATGTGTTGATAGATAGATGGATGTAGATATATATGTATGAATGTAGGTATATAAAACACAGTAACTCAACTGGAGATGGCCTGAAGCAACCTGCTTTAATGGGACCTGCCCTGAACAGGAAGTTGTACTACAGACTTTCAAAAGCCCCTTACTAGCCTGTTTCTATGAATTTGTGATGTGAGAGCAGATAGCTTCCAACTAGCAATTCCACCTTATGAGTGAAAGAGACTCCACTACCACATTTGCCTAAAGGTTTTCACAAAACCATGCCCTGCAGGGACAGAAGGTTGAATGTCTGTTCTGTTGCAATACAAAATTTGTTGAAAATTATTTTTGCATGTGTCAAGAACTAAGCTGTGCAAATGCACAGGGAAATAATATTTACTGATTTCAAAGAGACCTGAGTCTTTCTTTGTCTGCTTCGCCATCAACAGAAGCAGTGTCCTTCTCATAAAGAACTACTTTTTCTACCTTTATAATTCACCGTTCTAAAATTCCATTTCTGTGCATTTGTCCTTCTTGTCCTTATCAAAATATTCTTCCAGTTCTATTGTATTTTTACTGAGATGGGGGCAAAATGCAGAACTGTATGCAGTATTCAAGACGATGGCAGACATTAGACTAATAGAGATTGTGTAGACTATATTCCATTCAGAGAAATGAGACATAAATGCACCTGTTATCACTCTGTGCAACCCTTCCTTTTAGTTTATCTACTGTTTTTTTCATTCCATCTCATTAAATGTTTTAAACTGTTTAAAAATCTAACAGATTTTTGTCTCATCTATTTGTTCATCCACCTCTTATTCTTCATCCTGTCAATGCTGTAATGTCCCACTGGCCTGCTTGTATTACAGCTTTTTCCATGATCTTTCTGTTCATGATACCTGCTTTCTCAGCTGTCAAGAATTTTATGGCAATTGTACACTCAGTATAGGATAAAAACCCTAAGCTATGTTTCCATCAAAAGGTTAGTACAAAGTAGCCCTTGTGTGTTCAAGCCTATAGAATCATAGCCTCTTCCTTAGTTTTAGGGAAAAGTGTTCTTAATTCTTACCTTTTAATTTTGTAGTTTTGTTTGGCATTCTTTAATGCCACATTAATGTTTCAGTGTTGCTCTAGGTATTTCCCCTCTCAGAAAGAAGAAAAGCTAAACCCTTGTTAGTTTATGCTCCATGTAATCCCTAGGAAGGATTTGTTAGGAACAGATAATCTTTGCTTGTTGTTTCCAAGTCTTAGTTAGAATGGAGGATCAAGGGGAGATGTCCATAAATGTAATTATATAGCAATTGTAATTCACGTTTATTCTGTAGAATACTACCTTAAGTTTTTTGTTTGGATTTTCTTTCTGGTAGCTGCCAAAGAAAATAAATGTATGGTATTTATTTTTAAAAAACAAAAGTCAATATTGTACATCACTGTTTCAAATGCATGAATGTTCATGGATAATTGTGTTGAGATGTTGAAAGGTGATTTTCTTCACTTCTAATAAAGTAGTATTTTTCATTTATGAATTTATATTGAAGCAGTGAATACTTTGTCTATGGATCTGTGGAAACATGTTTTGCTTATGCATGCAATGAAGTTGACTTGAAATGTAAAGCAAAGTAGTTAATTTTCTGTAATAATTTCATCCCTGATCCTAAGGGAAGGGAATGCATCTTCCTCTAGCCAGAAATAATGTAAGCATTAAACAAGCACTTTCTTTCATATAAAGAGAGAAGAATTTTTAATCGTAGAACAGATATTGCAGTTTTCTGTAATCGGCATAATTAGCTGATTACCCCACAACTGGGAGAACTGGAACTAGGTGGGTGCCTTTATGATCATTATGACTCCGGGTTGAAGGAAGAGGAGGAGCTGCAAGAGCCTAATTTTACTTGAAATACTGGACTTAGGAAGCCATGTGAGAGCACCAAGAAGCATGATCCCTGAGAAGGGTCACCATCAAAACCAGAAGTGTGACTTCATGCTGGTAAGCTGCTGCTTTCTTTCTTTTTTTCTTTTTTTATTTCCTGTTCTTTAAATGTTGCGTTTCACTAAACCATCACTGTTCTGGCCTCTGCCCACCCTCTTCTTTAACTTAAGTCATTTGTCATTTATTCAGAGAGTTGAAAGTCAGATCATCTCATCTGACTTGTATGCCACAGGTCCTGAAATTTCTTGTACCAGCCCAAGTAATTTATTTGAGCAAGACACATTTCCTATCTGTCTAAAGCTTGTAATTAAATTTGGAGTCACACAGCTTGAGAAGATAAGCGACTTCCTGCTCTCTTAGCAGAGGAACCTTTGTAAGGGGCTTCTGGCTGGAAGAAAGGTTGAATAAAGAGTAGGCTCTGATTGACTTGCAGTTAAATGGGACTTATGCACATTTTGAAGTCGGTAGAAGTTTTGTAGTAAAGATCAAAATTTTGTAAATCTTTTTTTCTCTGCAAGAAAAAAGTGTTTAATTTGTTAAAGTAACTTGGGAGAGTCTTTCAGAAGAGAAAGAAATGACAATAAATTCAATACTAAAACATTTCAGCTGACAGGCAGAGAAGCTTTAGGCTTGAGAACATACAAATGAAGTGTAAACAATATTTGCATCCCTATTGCCTCTAAAAGGTAATAAAGGAAAATACAAACAAAACCCTGCTATCTAATACCAAAGATCCAACAGTTCACAGAGTAAAGAAAACTTTTACATAAATAATCCCTGAAACAGCTCTGTAGGTTTAAAAGCTGGCAGCTCAATTTTACAAATTTAAATGAGATACAGCACAACTGAAGCTCCGTACAAAGTCAGTGACAAAGTTGAGAGGAAAAAAAACTTGGAAGAACATAACTCATTGTCTTACTTTCAGTACTTTAAAGTGGGCTAATGCTGCTTATTCTATCAAGATTAATAATGCTGAACTTTTAAAGAGACTTTACCAAAGCTGACATGCCTGAAATATGTACATATAGAGAAACTTCAGAAGGTAGACAACATTTCCTTTTAAAATAGCTTCTAAAAATGACTGAGCATAATTATATATGCTCCAGACTGAGGTTTGGAAGAATGTTAACTCTGCTGTCAATTTAAAATCTCCTTTTGTATACAGATGGTGGGTGGGGTGCCACATTTTAGAGTGAAGTTTTCCAGTTAAAAAAAAAAACAAGCAACAAACCACCCCAAAACACACACAACAAATAAAAACCTGCCATCTAGGATTTGTTTTGTTTGGGTCTTGGACCATACAAGCTTAAAACTCAAATTTTGTTGAATTGTGAGTGGTTAGAGATAACAAAAGAGGCTTTACAACAATAAAGTAAATGTAAAAATGATGAGCTCAAAGGTACAAAAGAGCAACTTCTGTGTCAACAGAATTGCAAAGTTGCCTAAAAACGTTGCTCCATGCCTTCAGGTATGTTCTATCTTGTCTTGCTAGGTACACAGTACCCAGATGGACTGCTGTTGTTGAGAAAGATTTTGCTCCTCAATCAGAGCCATTATTTGTAACTGCCAGTTGATCTGGATTCTCTACCATACCACAAAATGAGAACTTTGCCAAATTAAATAGATTGTATTAGGTAATTCTCATGGGACTCTTAGCACTTCTGAAACTACCTGTATTTAGGAGTAATTTGTGTATACCTATACACTTATGATATGGCTTGCAGCAGAAGTTATGTCAGCACTATTAATTTAAGCAGCGGCAGCGTAGTAATTTACACTTGCTTCCCAAAAATCTTGAGCTGTATGTTGGGAACTACAGACCCTATCAGATGAGGAAAAAAATGAGCTAACGTCATTTTCCCAGACAAGAATGAAGGGTGAATGTTACAAGTAAATTTTTATCTGAAAAATGTGTGTGAATGTGAGGGTAGGGAAACTTTCATCGCCCCTGCTCTCTAAAAAAAAGGTGTGTTGTGAGCCATTTATTTCAGTAAGGATGGTAAGGAAAAAGGAAAAACATATCATCAGCTTGATGCCCAGCAATATAAGAACAGAAATAAGCCAAAATAAGCTAGGTCAAATGCACCAGCCGAGTTCATTCTCTTCTGTTATTTTCTGTCCAAAAGTATTATCTTGGAAAGAATCTAGTCGTGTCTGGCCATTCCTTATTTAAAGTGTTGTTTATATTCAGTTTTTCAGAGTAAGATTGTTATTTTCCAAACCAGCTTTTGTTTCACTATGTTTTAGGTGACAGATCATTGAAATGATTTTGCTTTTCGTCATGTTCTCTGACATGAAGTGGAGTAAAATAGAGCAAAAAGTGAACACTACTGTTCAGGACTTGAAAAATGTCAGTGGTGAAACTGCACTCTTTATGTAGGTTTTTATACTCAGTTTGAAAACACTTTGCCATTTTTACTAGTGATTGTAAACCTGAGTCTTGAATGACTTCTTAACTTCTTGGAATAATCATGACAGCTAGGATCAGTTGATGAATAACTGCTTAATACTATTTGCAGGAATTAAGATACTGGTCTGTAGCTGGCAGTATGATGGCTGGTTCTCTACATGAGGGGCCTGAACTTCCTCTGTAGTAAATTAAGAAAGCCCAAGGATGCATAAGACTCAATGTAGTGACTGGGGACTCGCTATTTTTGCCAGGTGGATGTGATTATGTAAGGCAGAGAGGTGTAGCATTTTGCCATCTTGATCTAAGCCTGTAGAGAAGCAGACAGTTCCAATGTGTTAATAGCTTTCAGGATTTGAGAGAGGCAGTTTAGAGTATTTGAAGATACTTAACCTACTTAGCTCACCTACAAAAAGGATAATCTGATTGCCAGCACTTAAGAGGTTTTAAGCAACTGTTGCCTCTATCCTGTGTTGAAAATGTGAAAAGAATTAGATTGCCTTATTTACTGACAGAAACATGCCAACAGTCCAGCTTGTGATTAGGATAACTGACTGCAAGAAAAGAAAATTGAGCTTGATCCCTGCTTGTTCATGCTTGTTTCCTCTAAAACATTTTTCAGAGAGATTGTTCTTAGCAGGAATATCAAAGTGATAGAGGATGCATCTGTGCTAGCATTTTAGTTTGGCCCAAAGGTGAGCCATCGATTATCCTCCATTTACTGTGCCTTGGCTCACTTTGTAGCTCACTTTGTAGTTGTCTGCTGTTCTGGTTAGAGAGGTACTTTTCAGTTCTGCCTGTGTTATTTGCTGAAATGCCAGTCTCTGAGTTAGATTATAAACCACTGTTTTTATTTCTCCCATCTTTTTTATGGGCAGATTTAAACTGCATATATAAGCTGAGGTAGAAAAGAGATCAATTCATCTTATCAGTTGCATTACAGTTCTCTAATATTAAGCATCTGTTGTTGTTAACCTGTAAGTATAAAGCCAAGCAAATAAAGATGGGACCATAGAGTTGGAAATGGCAATACTGAATTTAACAAAACCATCTAGCTCTGTCTACAGCTAGAACATGTATTATCCCTTCAATAAAGCACTTCCGGAGATTTATGCTAACAGTGGATGCAGTGATGTTCTCTGCCTTCCAAAGGAAGTAATCTGACACACCTTACATCGTTAAATTAATCAGCACAACCATAGTTATAAAAAAGAAAATGATAAAATTAAGACCTGATGTAAACAGCTGAAGCTCATGATAATGGGTTAGCTAGTTACAACAGTGATGTAAATATCAGATTAGCAAACAGGTCAGAAAATGGGTGCAGTTTTCCTCAGCTTATTTTCCAATGCCTGTTTGTAATGTACAAATGAGTAGGACAACAGTATAGAGAAAATGGGAAATAATAAAATAATCCAATACATTAGGTGTGCGTATATTGCTACATTTAAACTTTCTTAACTACAATAAATAAGAAAAATAGAAATAAAATTTCTGTTGTTCTTTTTCTAGGGAAGCTGTAATGACTACTAACAAGAATGTTAACAATGAAAATTTAAAGCTGCTCAGAAAGAAGAGTTGACAAATTAATTCCTTCATTATGTGCTTTCCATGCATCCTTGAAGTATCTTGATGCATACAAATCTGCCTAATTTTTCAAGATGTATTCTGCGCCTTCAGAAATTGTCCTTAGCTCACTGGACATGAAGAGAGCTGATGTGAGAATGGCCCTCAGAACTGTCTGAACTTCTAAGTGCTCAGACTCTGGTTGAACGTTCTGCAATTGGCTGGAATAGATCAGATATTAAATCAAGAATTGAAGCAATGTATATATAATCCTATTGAAATACAGCCTTTATGTCCAGACCAACACATTTTTTGATATCAAAACAAATTTTGTCTGTGTGCCACTCAATGGTAAAAGCATGTTGAAAGATTTAGAAATGTTGAGACTGTGTCAAGGCTCAGTAAGTGGGAAAATTGAAGTTAATCTCCTGAGAACTTACAGAACAGAACTTCTTTTTATTTCAGTCTCAAACTTATTTCCTTCTTAGTATTTCTGGTATAAACTAGTACAAAATGCCCTGCATCTTCCCTTTCATTTTTAAATCACATTTTCAAAGCTGTCTGTATGACTTTGCAAATTAGTCTTGAATTTTCTAGTCCAGCAACAAGTTTTACTCGCATCTTTTTTACATATTCTGGACAAGTAACATTTAGGAAAACACTTCACCTAGGAACCTTGACTGTATGTAAGCACTGGAGGGAAAAAAAAAAAATACAACCCAACAACAAAAAACCAATGCATTTTTGGGACAGCGTGCTTTTGGGTGGTTATTCATTCATCTCAAGAAACCTTCAGGTATGGCTTGATGTGGTTCCAGTTTTGCCACTTTTCCTGTTTAAATGTGTGACAACAGCAGGAGATAGTCTTAACTGTAATACCACGGACAGCCTAACAAGCACTTTGTTTTCATTTTTTCCTTCCTCTGCCTTTGAGGTGATACACTTTTGTTTCCAGACAGACCAAGAGAGGTCTGAGTAAGCTTCCACCTCCCCCCAGCTCACAGAAGACCTCTAACAGGTCACCCATTCTGGCAGAGGGTTCTCTTTTCTATTCACATCCTCATTAGACCAGCTAACCACACCTTTGTCACACTGCAGCATATTTTGCTCATGATTATCCTCATGGGCTATTTGGAGGCCTCAAGTTAATGCTCACAGTATGGCTGTGTGGCTGGCATTAACACATGCTGCTCGATTTAAATTTATTTCTTTATTTTTAAATTCAAGATGTCAGCTGGCATGTTTGCAAATGCCTGGGACCCGTGCCCCCTGCTGATCTGTTGGGCCTGGCTGCTGCTGGAGGGGCAAATGCTTCCTCAAAGGTGCAATGCAATAATGTAGAATTTGCTTACAATTACAGAGTGACTGTTTACTAGCTTCTAATTTTTGCTGCAGATTGAGACATTGGAATAAAAACAAGACACTCTCCCTCGGATACTAATCCTTGAGTTTTATGTAAAATAGGATGGAGGGATTTCTTTTCTAACTGCTAAACAAGAACCCATAGATGTTGCACTGGCTTTAGCATTTTCAATGTTCTAACAAGCAATTAGTTTCCTAAAGAAATTTAAAATGTTCACAGCTAACATCGGGCACATATAATAAGTGCTGTGGTTTAACTTGCCCTGGAGCTGCTCTCCAAATGTCCTGCTGCCCCTCCACCACTGAGAGCCGCGTGCTGACAGCAGAAATCGCTTCTTTGCTGGGGCAGTGGCACTGTATGCAAAAAGGAAATGAACTGTACCTGAATATTGGTTGTTAGGGTACCTAGCTGTAAGCACAACTTTGCAACATGGCATTTGTGTAGGAAAATCTCATTATGCTGTTTTGTTCAACTCTAAATAATGATATATAGATGTTTAAGAAAGAATAAACCAAGTTTAAAAAACAAAAAATCACCGAAACCTTTTTATTTCCACAGAGATTAGATAAGTATTTCCTAGTATAGGATATTCTGTTCTTGCATAGTTTTCAAAAAAAGAGTCTAGACCAATATAGTTGCGATTTAAAAAAAAAAAAAAGTACATTTTATTTTTAGGGGTCAAGCTCATGTTCTACTGGAACTATGCAAAACTTGCATTTGGAAGGGAATTGTTCATAATCTAGTTTGGTTTAATTCTGCAGGTGTTTCTCCTCATAAAGATTTATATGGCTTAACTGTTTCAGTCTGGGTAATTCAGATCAATACTCCAAAGTGTGCTGTCTCTGAAGGAGTCCTGGATTTCCTGCTGTTGTTTACGTAAAGTTCTGCCTTGGAGAATTATTTATAGAATTCATGTACGTATTCTTTGTTGGTGACTATTTCCTTGAGCAGTTGATAAAACATATATTCATGTCTGACCCAAACTGATTGTTTTTACAGATGTTTAAAAAGCAAATCTTTTTTGAAATTTCCTGGTTTAATTATTGAGGAAGAGAAATTTCTTCCCAAAATGCATGTGGTGTTGGAGTAACCCTGTATTTGCAAACCGCTGGTCATGGAAAGAGCACAATGTCATTATCCATAAATATAATGGAATTCTAGGGCTGGGAAAGAAGCAAGGACTTTTTCAAAACAGCAAAACCAAAACACTTTAAGGGAATACATTCTTGGAATTATCTCTACACATAACTTATGTCAGAAGTTCCTGTGAACTGTAATCCCAATGTCAGAAAGTGTTTGATGATAAGGACCTCAAACGGTGCAGATAAAGCAGCGCTCTGAAAAAAAGTTGCATGTCTTCCACCTAACACTATCATTCACAGCTACGTAACTCTCACATAATAAATGTTTTCAAAGCAATTTACTTTTTAACATTTAAATTATAAAAGTTAGACTGTTATTGCTTTGTTTCCTCTCCTAAAATATTCTGTGGTATTGAAAACAAGTTCAACAAGTACAACAAGCACAACATTTTCTAGCTGACTTTTCTGATGTTCTAGCAAGGCACTGAGGTCTTCTCTTACAGATACAGAAACGCACGATTTCAAAATTCCTTTTAGAGGGCATCTTATTCTCTCTCACAAGCAACAAAAATCAAGTTCTGTTTTTCATCTCAGGATAACATCAGCAGTTAAAATTGTCAAAAGAGTACATTTATGTAAGCTGCTGCAAATATTATAAATGAAAGATGATCGGTTTATGTAACAGGAGTAACTATCACCTGTTAACTCATGACAGTACGTTAGCTCAAGATGGCTGCAGTATAACTACTGGTCTGTTCCTGAGTAGTTAATTACTATAATGCATAATTAACTTAAGCAGATGAAGAGAACTACATTAGGCAATTCCAATTCAGTTTATGTAAATGACAAATGTATTATTTCCATAAAAACACATATTTTGCCAGACATTTACAGTATCTTGCCACTCTCCAGGTGTTCTGCACACCGTATGTGATATTGAAAGCACAGCTCCCACTCTAACAGTGCCAAGCTGTATGCTGCTGGAGCTGCTTTACAGGGTACAATGTGTTAAAAAATACAGAACAGTTTGTTCAGTAATCTCTTTCGGGTATTCTTATATCCTTTTCTGTGCTTTTACTTCACCTCATGAAGTTTTCAGGCTTGCTTCTGCCATCCACACTGCATCTGAAGCACTCCTGCATGAGTCGGCCCAGTGCTGGGATTCACAACAGCTGCTTTGTGGTGAACAATGCACGTGTGCTTCGTGCAGCACGTACACACCAGCAGGATGAGCAGCCAGGATGAGCGCTCCCAGCACGCTGCTGCCAGCTGAGAGCTGAGCACCGCTTTGCTGCCCGGGGTGAGATCGATGGCACCGCCTGCTCCCCTCTGCTGCTGAGTGCCCCAGCACTGCAGCATGGAGCCGGAAGGGCCTGCGCTCCGTCTGTTGTCTGTTTCACTGCTTATGGCCCAGGAGTGTAATTGTGACACACCTGCCTCACTTCTGCTTGCTTCTCTCACCTTCCTTTGGTTCCTGCAGTAACCACAGCCCTGATTTTGCATCGTCTTACAGAATGTTTTTAAAGCTTCACTCCACACACTTAAGCATTAACTATTTAACGTCTGCCTGCTAATTAAAGTGTCACACCTCTGTCTCAAGAAGCAACACCAGTGAGGCCACCTGGAGGCAACCGAACGCTGCAGCCAAAAGAAGCCTCAGAGCAATGCCACAATGTATTCTCTGCATCTCCAAGGCGGAACTGTTTAATATCGCTGCATCTGAAGAGCCGGGGGAACCTGCCCCCTGCCTAACTGCAGCTGACAACCCACCGACCGGCTGTACTCCTTCAGCAAGTCCTCGACCTCACGGACACCCATCCCAGACGAGCAACACAGACGCCCTCGGGCCGTCCCGGCGGCTGTGAACGCGCAAAGCCGCGGAGCACCCGACCGCCCCTGGGCGCGGCGCCGCCGCTCTCCCGCCTGCTCCTTCAGGCGGCGCAGCCCAACACGCATGCGCACCGCCACGCTCGAGGCGGAACGCGCCCGCGCGGCAGCTGGCCCAGAGGTCCCTGGGCGGCAGCGGGACGGTGACGTCACTGGGCACAAGGGCTCCTGTGGAGCGCCCACGTCAGGCGGAAGAACCCATTGGAAGCTTAAAGGCCCCGAGCCCCTACTCTGGGCGGCGCCAGGTGTCGTGCCCCGCCCGGCGCGGCCCGTCTCCACGCAGCCCCTGCGGCCGGCCGGGAGCAGAGAGCGGGCAGGGAACGCTGAGCAGTCAACCAATCATCGGCAAAGCGCTTTTCCACCTCCGCCAATCAGAAGCGCGAGTTTCCAAAACAAGGCTAACGAGCCAATGGGAAACCCGCGTTGCCGGCGCTCCGCCAATCGCATGCCGCCGCTCCCCGGGCTGTGCCTGCGGCCTCCCGCCGACAGGGGGCGCGCGCGGCAGCGGCGGCGCCGCCGAGGGCGGAGC
>WBMW01000333.1:977117-1088903 GCA_013396635.1 Penelope pileata | reverse complement strand
CGTCCGGCGCCGATCCGGCGTTCGTGCGCGGAGGGGGAGGCGGGGGGTCCGCGTGTGGCCGCGCTGATGTGGTGCTCGCAGCCCGGTGCCCCGCTGCAGCCCTGTCCCGGCCCTGGCGGAGGTGCTGCGACACAGAGGGGGCGGCCCGAGGGGTGCTCGTGGGTCTGTGCCCCTGTCCCGGTGCGGGGCGGCTGAGGTACCTGAGCAGCAGTCACCGTGACAGCTCCGTGTGTGCTGTACGGGGAGGGATTGACGGTTCCTGTGCCCGGCCCGTGCGGGGATCCCCAGCACTGAGCGATGGGCAGCAGGAGGACAGCTCCCATCCCTGAGCCCCGCAGCCACACACACAGAGCACAGCGGGGCTGCACCGGGGCCTGGAGGGGCGGAAACACTGTTACAGGTGGAGCCTGCACTGACCGGAGCCGTGGGTGCCCATAAGGACGGTGACAGGATCGTGTGCTCAGCTGGAGGTCACAGCTCCCTGTGCTAGCGGCTCTGGTCCCCGCATAACGTCCTGTGGTGTTTCTCTGTTCCATCTCTCAGTGAGATGGCTGCACAGCTCTGTGCAGCTGGAGAGGCTTGGCCCTGCCCTGCTCCGTGCCCTCCAGACCAGAGCGTTCTCCTGGATGGCAGCAGCAGGTGCTGCCCCTGCCCTCACCTTGGCTCCAGCTGCTGCGGGGCAGTTCAGCTTTCTGTTACATGTGCTCGTGGGCTTTGCTGCCTTTGCTGAATCACTTTAGGAGCTTTGAAAAATGCCCTGTCTGACCTGATAGCAGCGATTGCTCGGCCTGAGGCTTGGAAGCAGAGAGTTTGGACTCAAAGTTTCAAGCGCTGTGATATTCCCTTTCAGAACCCGCAGTGCCTGGGTTCCTTCTATAGAAAAATGGAATCTTCTGTGTTCAGTGTGAGTTGATGATTTGTGTTCTGAAGATCAGTTTTAATTGTATCTTGTATTCAAATCCCCTTTGCCTAAGGAATTACCCCAGGTGAATGCTATGAATTGGAACTGTGCTTTGCAGCTCGGCTTGGATGCTGCAGGAGCGACAAAGCAGAGAAACAAGAAGGTTGGTTGCCCTGGGCTGGAAGGAAGAAGGTTGACCAGGAGGAGGTGTGAGTAGCTCTGTGAAGAGAGAAGTGCCGGTTCTCCCGTCTGCCTGAGCTGGCACAGAGTTGTTGGGCTCCCTGTCTGCAGTTTGTGTGGCTGCGCTGGTGTCTGTCAGAAGAGGTGACATTGGCTGCTGGCAGCTTTCTGTCACTTTGCTTCTGCTTTTGTGAGCTGTGATGGAGCTGAAGCCTTTGATAAGGAGACAACAGTATGAATGGTTCAGCTCGTTTGGCTTTAGGCAGCTTTTTTTGCTGGGCTGGATTTAGTAACTTGAGCTTGAGTTGGTCGTAGCAGCAGCAGCAGTACGGCACTGCGTGACGCAGTTCTGCCTGTTGCCTCACTGCTGAAGCATCGGTCTGGGTTTGTTCTGTTTTTATCATCCCATAGTGCCTTTTTCTTTAGGTTGTGTTTGTCACAGAAGTTAACAGAATAAAGCAGGAGCGTAGGCTTTGCTTTTGTAATAATAGTTACAAGCAACAGAGCAATGTTTTAACTTTTTATTATGTGTACATACGCACATTTGTTTTAAATTGTCTCATCGGATGAAGGAGAAAAGCTGTTGCTGAACAGGTGATTTTTGTGAGCTTTGGAAGTGGATGGATGGCTGAAGGACACCATTGTGAGCTGCTCTGCCTGTCACTGAGCCTAACATCTTTCTGGTTGCACAAGGAGATCTAAAAATAACGTGGAGGGGAGAGATGCTGGTGGAGGTGTTACCCGAGGCAATTATAAATCCCCTGCAAAATCATCAAATATTGGGGCAGAATGACTGTATGTTCAGCAGAGATAATTTTTGCCTGAACGTCTTACAGATGCAGATGAGTAAGGAGGAAAAAATAGAAAAGTGCTTCAAGTAATACATTACACTGCTAGCCTATGCTCATCGCTTGCTAGCATGCTTTTGTCTGCGATGCCAATTTGTAACAGGTCCCTGAACTGTATTGTTACAGAGAAGTCGGCTCTGCACATCCCCCTGTATCAGCGTGTGAGTTATTCCTTGGAAGTTGTGCGGGAGGTGAGGGGTGGGTGCAGCTGTTGCCCTGTCAGCCCTCACGTCGCTGCCGGTCGCTGGGCTGTTGGGGTGGCTGAAAATGGGTTGAGCAGAGCTGGTCCTCGTGCTTGCCCAGACCGCGTTGGCAGGGTGTTACCTTGTCAGTTGTTAATTCAGAGGAATAAACTGTGGTTGATTTGGTTTCTTTGTTATTCCTTATGGTTGTTTCTGGTTTTGGTTAGTGGGAGAATTCCTTAGTCTCACAAGCCTTGTTTGAATCCTGAAACCCAGACCTAAACGAGCGAACCAAAAATATTCAGATGGTCAATGAATTTTCCTTTTGACATTTACATGAGGTTTCTTTGTAGGCATGCTATTATTAGTCAGTAAAATACTTCTCTGTTAATAAATGTCTTTTGTACGCGTGCCAGAATCGCCCTGTTATTAATAACTCGCAGAAGAAAAGAGGATGCATAAAATGATGTGAGAAACACTTACAGAGCGCTCGTGGTTCCTCGCTCTCTTGGGAGCGGGTTGCTGAGCGTCACGGCCCCTCTGAGCCACTGGGCAGGTCCCGGCAGCGAGCTGCTGTGCTGCTGGGGGTTCTGCAGGGGTGCTGCAGCCTGGAGGTGGCTCAGCTCCGAGGTGGCACCGTCCGCAGAGGGAACCTGGGTGCCGGGGGCCTGGGAGCGCTCCCGTTCAGCTGCTGAGCGGCCTGCGGGCAGTGGCTGTGTTACACTGGTGTGGGGTGTGCGAGGAGTGGGGCTGGCTGGTAAGGACTGCAGTGTGTGTGTTGAGCACTGCTGAGAAATGTTTGCAAACGTTACTGCAAAGCAATCAGAGAAAGTCAAGTGTCTTATCCAGCAGTTTTCTGGTCTCGGTTGGGAATTTGTTGAATTTGCTGGGGCACATTTGGTTTTTGTTTTACTTTGTTTTCATTCTTCCATCATTGATGTGAAGGGGTAACCTAATGCAAAATACAGGGTTTTGGTTTTTGTTTTGTTTTTTTTTGGCTTAGTTTTAAGACTAACACAAATGTACTGCATACAGTTCAGTATTTTTTGCTATAAATTCCTACATAAACTAATTTGCTTCACAAAAGTATGTATTTTCTCAAGGTAATTTTTTTTTTTCCAGAACATCTTCCTGCTGACCTTTTAGTTTAAAGTAGTGTTGTTATGTTGCAGTTGGCCCAGCTGTATGCAACCACAGAAGCACACTTCAAAGAGCCTTACCCGCAGCGTTACACAAACCGTTTCAGCCGGTGTAACTTCAATAATTGCAAATCCCTTACATGATAGACATGAAGAAAAGAATCACTGATTCCAGCTAATTACATCGTATTTAAATGTTAAGCTGACAATATGGAATTACAGTAAATGTTTTTTTTTTTTTTTTAAATGAAGTAGGTGGTCTTTGGTTGATGCACCAAGGCATGGATGGCTCTCCTGCTTCCAACACGCCGTGGCGTCTGGGTGTCAGTGGGAGACTCTAGAATTAGATTTAATTGTAGTTTTCTCATTAACTTGTCTTTTATTAATAAATACACTGAGCTTTTGAGGAGATTTCTGCTTCAAATAAATGAAGTACAAAGCTATTAAAGAGGGACTGTGCGGAGGCGTGAAACACCAGCTTGGCTTGGCTGCTGTGAGCTGGGGCCCTCTGCTCCTGGGTGCTAACTGCCTTTGTCTTCTTTCCTTTCTGAGGAGTTGCGTATCCGAAAAGTGGATGTTCAGGATAACATGTCCAATGTGTCGGAAGAGAGAAGCACTAGACAACAAGACATTAAGAAAGGACTTCAGTTTATAGAGTATGATGCTATGTTTTTCTTCTTGTGTGCTTGCATGTGTGTAGGCATGAGATGGAGAGCTCTGGGAAGTCATTTAATTTAGGACCATTGGAGGACCCATGTTTCTTCTCAGAATATTTGCTAACTCCAACATGGAAAGGGAGAGCAGTCTTAAAGGAAAGACAGCACCCCACTTTGTTCCTAAGCAGAGCAGACTGGAGGTGGGAGGGCATTCCTCTTCAGCCTTGGAGAAAAATCAGCACTGAAATTTGGGGCGAGTGGAAAGTGTTGGCCTGAAAACACACCTTCCTTTGGTGGGCACCCACCCCTGAGTGGGCTGCTGCTGGCAGCCGTGGGTCTGCTGGCTGCTGCCTGAATGGTTCTGCTCTCTGGAGCTCAAGTTTAACTTAATGAAAACCTCTCAGCAGTTGGTTTTCACTTGGGTCAATGCCAATTTCTGCTCTGTAGGATCCTGACTAGCTTAAACAGCGTGTGAAATTTCACATTAGTTCCCTGTTCACATACAATACTTTTAAAAAAAGAAAACTGCGCTTAAAAAAAAAAGTCTTTAGAAGCAGATTCTCAGATAACTTGTATGGGAAGGGCAGGAGTTTGTTTTCTTCCTGAAAAATTAAGAGTAAATCTCTCTGGTTTGTGCTGGAGAAAATCTCTGTTGTGTCATAGGTATGACTTAATGAAAATTGGTGCATTCTTTTGACAGATAATTTGTCATTTTATAATGCTCATAGGAAGATTGCAGTTCTCAGAAACTATTTCTACACAGTGGAGAAGAGAAAGGAAATTGTTTTTAAACAAACAGCCCTGAATATTTAACCTCAGCATTCAAAATCTTAATGCATTTTGAATAGCAGAATTGAGAGTGACTGTGTAGCTTTAATTGAAAATGATTGTTATTTGTAAAAGTGACACCAAACATAGTTGTTTAATTAAATCTGCCCAGCAGCACTCCTGCCTTGCTCAGGGCAGGCTGAAGGAAACATCTCGAGCTGTAGCCTGTTGCAGCAAGTGGGACTACTTCTAAGTCAGGATCAGTGTTCTCCATGTGATCATCTTTGAGCATTGTGTGCCATAAGTAAACGCTGTAATTTCTTTTTCTAGATCTACTTTGCCCTATCCAGGGACACAAGAACAATATGAGGTAATGAATTTACTTTTGTGTTTCCAGAAGTATTTTTCACGTTTTCTTTTAGTATATTTATCCTCGTTTTCAGTTGTCATTTAAGTAATGGTGCAGTGTGAATGGTGATTTAAAATGCCTCAGTGTGGGGACTGGAGGTCTGCTCGTAGTGTGACACAGGTATTTGGGTGTTGGGGTGGCTGGACGTTGCTCGTACAGCAGCTCAGATGAGCTCCTTCTGCTGGTGTTCGGGGTGAACCTGGGCCATTCCTTGCATGAAATGATGTGCTGTGCCAGGTCAAGCTTAGGGTGGCACAGCAAAAATGAGGTAAAAGGACTTCAGTCACACGTTTTTGTGACAGATTTTGGTTTTGTACGTGTTACTATTTTGTATAATTTTTGGACTTAAGTTTTCACACTCATCTTTCTGGTGTTTTTATCCAACAGTAGGTTGGATCGCTGGATTTCAGGGCACATTGCTTAAGAATGTTAATGTTCACATTTTGGATTGAAAATATCTTTTGCGAGTAGTTCCACCTCTCTTTTACTTCCATGTATTGTAATGTTGAGTATTAGAGATTGTCTTGGAAAAATTGCAGAAGAATAATACTAATATAGACAAAACATTTCATTTCATTGTGGTTCTATGAATTTACAAGTATAAATTTTCTAATTAAATATGTATTTGGAAATCTGGAAGATACAACAAGTTCTGCTGTTCATGAGTGTTTTTCTTTGTTACAGCTATTTCTACGAGAACTTGTTAGAAATCTTTTTAATGAAGGGAATGATGTGTATCGAGAAGGTGATTGGAGAGGATCACTGAGTCACTATACAGAAGCTATAAATATAGCAGATTATGCTAATTCTGAGGAAATCCATCTTTCTGATGATATCTTAGAGAAGCTACATGTAAACAGGATAGCATGTTTTTCAAATATGGTAAGCTTCTATTTAAACTGTGTGATTTCCTGAGAAGAATTCACTAACACTGTGAGGGCATGGAAAGTTCAATAGTGCAAAGCTCTTGGTATTGCTGTGAGAATTGGCATGTTTCAGATAATCATTTTGGCATATTATTTAATCTCATCTTTTTACAAGTAGAATCACTTGGATATTTTTAGTTACTAATACTAGAATAAATAACACGAAAGGGTTGTGCCAGACTTGGAAACTGGTAGAAAGGTGGTTTTATCCATTTCTATTGCTGAATCTGCCACTTTCTCTGTGTGTAGAAGATGGCTCTTGTGAAAGAACTAAATTGTCTTCATCCCTCTTATTGGATTTTATGTGAATGGTAGCCCTGCTACTCTTTAGTTTCATAGGGTGCTGGCTTAACAGAAATCATATACGCATGCAGCGTGCGGTGGCCTTGCTGAATGTTTTATGCTGTTTCAATGCCTTCATCTAATGCTGTTCAAATTCTGTTTTCCAACAATGAAAACTGTTCTGATTAGTTCCCCTTTTTTTCTTTTTTCCTCCTCATAGGGACTGCATGAAAAAGTTCTAGAAGACTGTGAGATAGCATTAAGGTTAAATGAAAACAATTTTAGAGCTCTCTATAGGAAAGCAAAAGCTTTGAATGAGCTGGGAAGGTATAAGACAGCTTATGATGCTGTAGCAAAATGTTCTCTTGCTGTGCCACAGGTAGGCAAATTATACATTCGTGGTTATTGTTAAGGCATTAACACAGGGGACGTGTACTTACATTGAGACCATTACATTTTTTGCTTGTCTTTAGTTTGGCAGAGTTTGTCTAATTCCTCTGTTTTTATTGTTTGTTTTCAATGTGAAGACCTATAGCAGATCTTACAGGCAGTAAGATCAGCAAAATAAATGTGTTTCTATATGGATCAAGTGCCATAAGCTTTTGCAATAAATACTAGAACCATTGAATTACAGAGGTGTGCTCTAAATAGAAGCACCTGTAATTACAAAGTGCAGTGTTTATGCATGTGACAGTTGCATTTTAGCTTTCCAGGCATTTAGTAATGTGGTTCTTACTGGCTGTGCTCAGTAAGCACCTCTGACCACCGGCTGTGTCTGTTAACAAGCGGTGTGTGGCTTAATAGGACAGGGTCTGGGGACTGAAACGGTGGTGCTGAGGATCTGATTTCCATGGTTTTTTTGTTTTTGTTGTTTTTTTTTCCCAAAGCATTGGAGTGCATCAGGTGTGCTCCAGCAGCACTTCTTGTGATTTAGTTTCATCCAAAGCAAATCTTAACTTGGCGCTCTGAGACTGTTCGGAATGCAAGCTAAAATGCAGCGAGTGCTTAAAATGTACTGATAACAAGACAGAATACTGAGTTGAATTTTTTTCCTTTCTCTACCTCCAAAATAGTGTAAACACACGACGTGCGCATGCACACACCCCACACACTTGTCTGAACTTCTCTGATTTTGGAAAATCTTTGTTATTCTTTATTTAAAGAAGCAGAAGAGAGGGATACTGTATATTTTGTGGCTTTTTTTCCCCCAGACCTTAAAATCATTTTGCTTGAGGATAGCTTCTGTATTTCTCTGACTGCACCTTGTAGTCCCACGTGCCTGTGAAAGTTTGCGTGCATTAAGAGACATCCTGCATGGAGGGATCTTGCAGAACAAAGACTGTTTGAGCTGTAAAGAGATGTCTTTGACCAGATGATAATACATATATGTTATGAAATTTTACTTGTTTCTTTTAGGATGAAAGTGTGATTAAGCTTACTCAAGAACTAGCTCAAAAATTAGGGTTAAAAATAAGGAAAGCGTATGTAAGAGCAAAGGTAAGGTTTTAAGACTTACAAATTATTACTTTTTTAAACAAAGATGTTGAGTTTTCTCTCCCTTGATATCAGTTCTGCAGCTAATGAAGGTATCTTTTCATTGCAGCCACCCTCCTCGAATTCAGTTTCTAGTGATATATCAACTCAGGTGAGGTTTGATGTGTTGTAAGTGCAAAGCTGACTACAGTGAATAACTGTTTCATAATTTCATGATGATTAAGTGAAAATTTGTAGTTAACATTTTATTTTGGACTTTGGAGTTCCATTGTTTTTTATGTTGAATTTTGCTATATATTTATTGCAGACTAAAACACGAGCTTATCGTTCAAGTTACCTTTGTAGAATAAATATTAGCTAGAACATTAAATCCAGTGCAGTGAATACATTTACTTTCAGTGTCTTGAGACAAGGGTGTAGTTTTTGTTTATTTTATATTATTGAGAGTAATCAAAGTGAAGGATGCTGGAGTGAACCTTTAGATTTGTTCATTTGTCAAACTTTGAACTTCACTAACAGCTGAACTTGTATTTGTCTCCCTATTTCTAATGTATCTGAGTAGCACTAACAAAGAAGAGTTCAGACTTTTTTTAGATGAACATTGACAATTTAGCTGTAAAGAAGGACTTTGGATAGAATGAGGGATCATAGGAACAGCTCGTTTAAGCTACTGCTTGGATTCCTGTTCCACCAAGTATCAGTCTCACTGTTGTTGCTTGGTGACAGATTTTTAGCAATACTGCAATTGTATTTCAGTCTGCAAATGGATGCTTTATCTTAAAAATTGTCACCTTTACATTCCACTAGACTTTATGACTTTTGAGTTGTATTAAACCTGATTATGAGTACTTACATTCTTAGTCTGTAAATATGTGTTTGAAAAATATTAAAGGCTTTTGTGCAAAGTACTGAGAGGTGTTTTTTTCTCACTTGCAGAATTCCTCTGTAGAAGATATTGAGTTAGGTGAGTCTTCTGTTAGAGTGTCAATGCTGGGAATCCAGATACATTGTGTATCTAGTTGTATTTGTGATGAAATTTCTCCATAAGAAAGTGTAACTTGTCATTTGAAAGATCTGTGGCAGAAATCTGATTTGTTTATCTCTAAAACTACCTATTTGAAGTGGCTGAACCAAATTCCTGTTGTTCTCCTCATCTTAATATGGCTGAAGTGCCATGAATATGACTGTCTTGCTGCCTTCTTAAACTTGGAAGAACAGGGAGGGGAGAATATGCCAAAGATTTAGTAAAGTATCAAGCCTGTAACTATTCCTGTCTTTTTTAGTTTGAGCAATATATAAGCCCAGAGATATTTTTACACATGAAGGGAAAGTGGTAAATGTTTTAATGTACCTTTTGTTTAAAATTCTTCATGTTCCTCTGTTCTCTTCATCCCAACATCATCTGGCTAAAAGTCGTAGGAGATATTTTTACATCTCTGAATAAAAGTTCCACTCGGTCCTTTTGTTTCTGTTTCAGATTTATCTGACCAGAAGCAAGAAATGGTTTCTGCTGCTTCTTCGTCAGTCTTGGTTTCTGAATTGTCTAAAGTGGCATCAGTACCTATATCATCTTTATCTTCTGTTATGTCTCTTCAAGTGGAAAAAGTTTCTTTGCCTTCTGCAGTGTTGGCAAATGGAGGAAATGTTTCTTTCTCAATGCCAGAAGCGTGTTTAGATTGTGGAGATGGAGATATAATTATTGGGGAAGAACTCGATGAATTACTTGATTCTGTGCCTGATCCAGATGAAAGTGTAATGGTAAGACTTCGCTTGCTTGCTTTGCAAAAGACTATTCTTTTGAGAGAGATCTTGTTTTGTTTGTTTGTTAATTAACTTTCCCGATTACATTGAGCTGTAATTGTGTATGGTCAAGATCAATTCTCTCAGACGTGAGTGCTTGCAAAAGTGGCTGTAAAGGTACCAGGACACCCTGCACAGGCAGTCAGTGCTGGTTTTGTGTGTTGGAAGATTTGGCCAAGGTTGCCAGCAGGTGGATACTAGTTTGAAAAGTACTGTTGGTAAACACTACCACTGTGGGAGGGATACTACTAAGGGGAGCTGCTATGGAAAGTGAAGCAGACATTTGAAGTTTTAGCTGATGTGTATTTGTTGCAGATGAGTCCTCTGTGAAGCTGAGAGTTTGGAATGCTCAGCCTGTGGCTGTGTAAGTTAAGTTAAGCTCACGCTTACAGCTTTGCAGGACAGTACTTGCACTGTTGTCTTCTAGTGCTTCCAGTAGTACCTCTGCAATCAGAGCTTTGTTCAGCCCTGTGTGCTGGATAACCAGAAATAGCCTCATGATGAGGCTAACTTTTTCATAGTTGTTAGAAGAGATTATTAGAGAAATTGAGGCATTTTATTCCTTTGTTACACTGTCCTTCTAGAGTTAGGACATACAAAACATATGGAGTTCCTCAACTGACAGGCAAAGTGAAAGCTCTGAATGATGAGCAGAGATGGCTGAACTGACTGCACTGTGACTCTGAGTCATCTGGAGCCCTTAGGATCGTGCTGTTGAATGAGGATCTGGCATAATTAATTTTTCAATTAGTTGTGATTTTAATTTCCCATTTAGCCATGGATGCAGCTGTAAATAAGGTTGATTGCAGAAGTGGTTTTGTCTCATGCTTGATTTATTTAAATAAAAATTGCTTGGGCTTCTTACTTGAAGTTTTATGCACTTTGTTGTATTTATTACGGAAGTTTTGGTTGTAATTATTGTTAAGAAATCCTAGTAAATTTGCCATAGTATTGGCAAATGCCATCGTTCAAGATAGACTGCAGTCTTACGTAGTGTAGAATCTGAGTGTGTTGTAGGCACTTGGGGACCAGACATTGCCCAAACTGTGCAAACCAATTTGGTCAACCTCCAGACAAGGAGGGAACTTCTGGGGCAGCAGGCAGGAGGTAGAGAAAGAAACTCCCAAACTCGGCAGCATCTCTAGCAAAGGTGTACTGAAGGATGTGTGGTTTTCCTTGGGGGAAGACATGAATTGGCTTATACAGAGCAGGATAATACTTGGTTGTACCTGAGGATTTATGTCAGTGCTGACTCTTAACTCGTTACTGTACTGCAGTTTGAATTACATTCTCTTTATTTAGAAAAAGTCATGTCGGTTTCTGACTTCTCCTGCTGTTCCTTCTGGTTCATAAAAAATTCTAATCTGTTATTAAATTCAGCCAACTGAAACTTTAAAGTGGTTGATTCATAGATAATTTCTTACGTTAGAGTATTGAGAAGTGATTTCTGTAGTTCTGTACAGTACAGTAGTGTACCTTTTACTGTTTTTCTGTAGCTATACAAAAACTTAGCAAAAACCTTACTAAAAGAAAGACTTGCAGATTGTGTTCTTGAGGTTTTTTTTCCTGTGTGAACTCCTTTTTTTTAATTTATTTTTATGCAGCAAACTACAGGTGCAAGGGGACCTATTCCTGCCGGAAGTGTGGCTCCCAGTGTGCCCTTCTCTGCCTCTTTATTGGGGACGTTGCCAGTTAGTACAGGATTTGTTCCTTCACCTTCTCTTTCAGAAATCTTTTCACAGCCTTTGGCTTCTTCACTGGAAAATTTTTGTTCACCATTAAGCACCTTTTCAATCAGTGACTCAAAAAGAGGTAAGAAAGGAGTCTTAATATTTAACCTTATGATGAGAGAGAGAGTTGTGAATGAGCCATCTGGCTTCCCTTTTTATCCATTTTTCACCACTTTCACTGATACTTAGCACTTCCAGAAGATTTGATCCATGCTCATAATTTTTAAAAGTATTGATAATCAGTGTTGGGCATGTACAAGGTTTTATAAATAAAGCTGCTGTTTACTTGGGGTCTGCATAAGCATGTTCTATGTTCTAAGCTCCCTTTTTTGTTATTGTTGGTTTTTTGTTTGTTTGTTTTTTCATTTATTGTGGAAGTTACTGATTTCTGGTGAACAAGGATAACGAAGGAACCATGTTAACTTCAGGCTTTATTTATTTATCTATTTTAACAAAGCATAAACCATTTCTGATGATTTCATAATAAACAAGAATCTTAAAAGGCCTGTATAATTGTGTACTTTGAAAAGATAGCAACATTACATATTTGGATTCAAACTCTAGGTACTATAATTATATAGTGAGATCATGTGAAACAGAAAGAAATAGCTGGTGGACTAGAAAAGATTTTGTCTCCAAATTACCAATGCTACAGAGAATGCTCTTTAGAACAAAGCCAAATTAACTAAGTAAAAATAGAAGAACCCTCAACTCTCTTTCATCTCTGTATGTTTAATAGTCAAGCACTGCTTATCTAGCTACGCCTTCTGTACTGCACAAGTACCTTAATGTTTCTTCAGCGTATGTCTGCGAAGCTGCTGCTAATGTTAATCAGATGGTTAGACTGACAATGATTACCTGGTTAATTTTCAGCTGAGATGTTTACAAGGAGGATTTTACATAATTGGAAAAAAAACCAGCAAACAACAAAAACTGCTGTTTGTTAAAAACAAGCCTTTGATACTTACACTTCTCAGGATTGAATAATTTTTGGAATAGGGTGTTTTGGAGAACTGAAATGATTGAAACTTCTTTTTATTCTTTTAGAGCTCTCAAGTTCAACTTCTAGAGATGGAACACCAACACTTAGCAGCAATAATTCCCCATTGTTTGTAAGTGTTTTTCATGTTTTCCTTTACATCAATTCAAATGCGAATACCTCAAGGGCTTAACACAGATCTTTGTTTTTTACAGTAGAATTTTTTTTTAAGGAAAAAATGGCACTTCTCTAACATGGTTCTGGCATGGAGGAGAATTGTGTAGTAGCTCAAAGCAACAGTAATTGAACACAGGAATCAGTGTCTAAAATTTACCAAGGTTGTTTTATATATGCAAACTAACTGCTATCATAGTCACTTTTCCATTCTGAGGATTTTGCTCTAAAATACTGTTGAAGTGTAAAATAACCAACCTAAGAGAGAGAAAATCTCTTTTGTGGTCTGGGTACCTAATGGCCTGGAGAACTGTCCTAGTACTGGAACAGAGCAGAGACTGCCTTGAGTCTGAGAATCCATCTGGTCTCTGTATTGTAGGCATGCCACATATTTTCTGCAGATGCTGGCCCTGCTAGCCACTGATTGTGTTGGAAGGATGACATGAAGACCCCATTCTTATGGGCCAGGCTGGAGTAACAGCCTAGCAGCTGCTTCTGTTCTTCCTGTACTTGGTTGGGTCTTGTTATATGTTGGGCTGGCAGGGTGTTTGGCTTCTGTGAAATCTCTACATCTACTTCTGTGACATGTAGCTAAGTTTGTACTTGATTTTTCTGTGCAATCTTCTTTATGCTTTGAATAATAATTTCATTAAGATAAAATTTATTTGCAGTGAAATGAAATGAGATGGCTCAAGTAAAATATACTTTTTTCCAACAGATTAACGGCCCTAGTAGTTTGTTTGGGTCCGAAAATTACATGGGAATTTCAGGTCAAAGTAGAAATGACTTTTCAAATGTTTTTAGCAGTGCACCTGCTAATATACCTGTATCTTCAGCACTTGCGGGAAGAAACCCATTAGAAGGCACACACGAGCTAAGACAGGCCTGCCAGCTATGTTTTGTCAAAAAAGGTAAGGGGCTTTGGGACTCCACTGGGTTGATTTTTAAAAATAAAAATAAAGAGCATCCTGTGAAAATGCTAGTGTTCGTAAATGAAAATCGTGTTGGCTTCTAAATAGTGTTCAATTCTGACTTGTTCTTTGCAGCCTTATTATTAAGGAACTGGTAGAATGTTTCAACAACTTTTATCTTCTTTCTTCTTGTCTTTATTTCTTGTCCTAGTAGGTTCTTGATTCCTAAAACCACCACCCATCACCACATGCTTTCCCCAAGCTGTAGGTTTACTGTGTGAGGTCATTCACATTCTGTATTCACTTTCCTCCCAATGCCCAGGGTACTGTGAAGAATGACACCTTTGCTCAAGACTAAAAAAACTTGCAATACCCTCTCTGATTGGCCATGGGGAATTGAACTGCAGTTCAAAGTACCTGGTAACCTTCACATCCCATCTGTTTTATTGTTTTTTTTTCCAAACTAATTCTAAATCATAATCATGAGGCTTCCAAACCTTAGTAATAATTAACTCCACTGTATTGACTCAAAGGATCTTAACCTATACTAGGCTTTAATATAACTAATCTTTTAGACCTGAGCTGTTGCTGTTAAGAATAGCTGTATTCTAGAAGCAATAGCTTTTATTAAGACTAATCTTAAAAAACAGACATTGTGTTACAAGCTACAGGTGTCAATAATAAAGTACAGTATAGTAATGGATCTTGTAGAGCATTGTATTGAGAGCTTTAGGGAATGACTATTGCAGTTCTAAGAACTTTTTTTTTTAGGTTTAAATTATTTTTACCAGCTATAAAATATTGGAGGAAATACTTAGCATGTTCGTTATCTTGACTGTTTATATCCAAACATCTGTTTCTTCTGCTTTTTTGCATCTCTGTCAAAGCCTTTAAGTATCTCCTGCTTATACTATCTGCCAGTAAAACTGTGCTGTTCCATCAACTTCTTGTTTTCATAGTCCCCTAAATAGCAAGGTTCACTGAGCATTGCTAGTCTTCAGACTTACTTCCTGATTTCTTTCTTTTAGAGGTAATGTAATCTTCACTTCATCCTAAAACCAGAGTTTAAACCTAGGCACCTTTTTCCTTCCAAAATAGCAAAGCTCTGGGACTGACATTTATGTTTTTGGCATGTGTACTTCTTACATAGTGTTTTGAGACTGAACATAGCTGTTTTAATATAATAAAAAATGAAGGTTAAGTGGGCCGTTTACTGATCCTTGGAGTTCATCTGCACTGACTTTGTAAATAAGCAACTTAAGTTTTAAAATAGTGTTATGGAAAAATATACTTTGGAATTTGACGAAAAGTAGCAGCTTGTTGCTGTCCCATAGTACTTACAAGGTTGTAATACAGTATTCCCTCCGTGCTTTTTATTGCCAAGACTGGTCATTTTGTAAGTATTTAGTTTTTTTCTGTTCAACACAGCCGTTAATGACTTTTGGTTCTTCAGACTTGCTGGTGCAATTAAGAATTCCATACGCTGTGCTTGTGTACTTTACTTTTGGGTGTATGTGCTAGTCTGCGTACGGAAATGATAAAAGTATGCTGCAGTTGATGGGAATATAGGCAATTTTCTGTGATTGTTTCAGGTCCTAAATTATTGGATTATGCTTACCACCCTAATTTAGAGCATAAATGTAAGAAGGATATTCTAATTGGCAGAAGAAAAAATTCTGAAGATAAATCATGGAAAAAAATACGTCCAAGACCAACCAAGACACAGTATGTGGGGCCATATTATATATGTAAAGGTAGGTGTGTTATAGATGCTAGTTTGAGCATAGACGTGAACATTTTACTAGCTTTTTCGCAGTGAAGTGTATGAGATTTTGTTTGTGATTTTATACATGTTCACAGGAGGTGGGGAAGGATGTTCACTGGGCTATTTATATTTTCAAAGGCCATGAGGGATGCCATGTCTTGATGATTAATGTGATTATTTAGAAAGCATGAGCTGTATTTCTGTTCTTCATCATGAATAACTTTACTGCTGAGTGTGATATTTTTACGTTCTTTCTCTGCTTCATTTTGCTGTATTGCTTTGGGCCATCCCCATTTTCTTTCTTTTCCTGTGTTATGCATACAGTATTGATTACTAGGGGAAGGCAGGGGTAAGTTCCCTTCTGATTTCTGATATTCTCCCAAAAGTTTTGGTGTGCATATGTGTCACTGTTTGACCAGCCAGCAGGAGAGATGGAGTACAGATCCTGCACTCCTGACTACAGCAGGTCTGTCAGTGTGCACCTACCTTCTAGTCACAAGTTAGTGTGTTTGGATAAAAACGTGCTCTGGACTAGGAGGAACATTCAGGACAGCTTTTCCAGCTTCTTGGATGCTTGGAAAAGAGCTGGTCTGACTGTTAAGCAGGCTTGGTGTACGCTGTTGCCCTGAATACAGTGCATTCTGAGCACTTCATGT
Source organism: Penelope pileata (assembly GCA_013396635.1). NCBI lineage: Eukaryota > Metazoa > Chordata > Aves > Galliformes > Cracidae > Penelope > Penelope pileata. Next base: position 1,073,103 of record WBMW01000333.1, on the reverse strand, counting down.
TCAAAACAGCAACAATAACAAGAAAATATTCTTGATAGACCTCTGCAGTATGAACTCCTGCTTAAGATGCAAGTAAAACTACTGGTGTATTAATTAACAACTATATCTGGCTGTATTTAAGCGAAGGTGTTCTGGGTTCTCAGCGTTGTTGCCTTAGAGTACAGAAGGATAGTTGATGGAGATGTGCATCAGCCTTTCTGAGGAGTTCTACATTTTCATTAAGTCATTCAGCATGAGTTTCTATCCGCTAGACTTTACAACAGATGTAACAGATACAACTTTTTTATTTAATATATTTGGTATAGTAAAGGATTTAAGGTGAACTTACAGTAGAAGTCGTGTAAAAGCAGCGTCACATGCAGCGTTATCATTTCAGATGTTGCTGCTGAAGAGGAGTGCCGATACCCAGGTCACTGCACGTTTGCGTATTGCCAAGAGGAGATAGACATATGGACACTGGAGCGCAAAGGGGCTTTCAGTCGAGAAGCTCTTTTTGGAGGAAATGGGAAGATCAACTTCACTGTGTCCCGACTTCTTCAAGAACATCATGGATTATTTATGTTTCTTTGTGAGGTGCTGCTTTATTTCTAATGATACAATAAAAATAATAGATAATATAATTCTCTGGTAAGAAATGCCTTGGTTTGTGACTAACTTGTAAATTTTGAAACGTGTGTTCAGTAGTGATCTGACTAGCTTTAAGGTAGAGACTAGTTGAAGTCTATGATAAAATACTTAAAGTGAAGTATACATTTAAATAAATACTCTGTAATTACTTGTTTTTGTGTTCCAGAAATGTTTTGATCACAAACCCAGAATAATAAGCAAAAGGAACAAGGATAATTCCTCTTCTTGTTCTCACCCTGCTATGCATGACTTTGAAGATAACAAGTATGTCTGAAACACCGTCTCTTTAAATTTCAAATTAAAAGCAAAGATTTCAGGGCATTTTTGAATACTGGTTTTTCATTTCTTACTTGTTGATAATTTTTTCTTCCTTCTTAACTGACTGGTGCTTTGAAAGTATGGGTAGGACACACTTGCCGAACAAGGATTGTCCCATAAAACTAAATGGCAAGTGAGGTATGTCTTTATCCATGCATTCAAAATCCACCCTCAGGTTTGAATCCTACTGCTTTGTCAGTTTGTTAATAGCTTGCCTACTTGGTGAGCTGCACTGGTATAATTATGTGTGGTGTTAAGTTTATACAGGATTTCGTAAGTATATTCTTTCTTCAGTCTGTTTTGCTTATTCTGTTTAAATTTTAACCCAGTCCATTAAGAACAGGTTTACCTTAATTCCCTGAAATTAATTGCCTGAAATAGACTGTAGGCCTTAGTAACTCAATTCATAAGAAGTAGTGTGACAAAAGTGCCTTCAATATTCTTTGAAAAGTAAAAAAGATTTCATAGTGGTATTAGTGGATTTTTGATACTACATATTCTTCAATTTTTACATGATGGAGACGGAAGTGGGAGTGTTTTAATTGCATTATTCATACTCCACTCCCCTCTCTTGAGGAAATACTACAGCTGTAAGAGCAAGGCTTTTACTGTGATGCATCAACTCTTTCTTTAATGAGGCTCTACAGAAGAATAAGTACTTGTGTTGGTAATGAGATTAAAATATACACTTGAAAGTGAATGTGATACACTTCGCCTCTTGAAAACCAATGATCCTGTTGGATTGGATTCAGTAATGCTTTGCAGAAGAGGAAGCTCTGGATTTCACAGGGAGCACTGATTTGTAATGTTGGTTTACTCTGACTAGAAGTGATGACTGGGTGCTGCTACCTTTTGGAAACTCTTCTAGTTTTCAAGTAAGAAATGTGAAAAAGGCTTTCAAATAAGCTGTGATAAGGATCGGTTATTCTGCTTGTTTTGCCACACGTGAAGGAAATCACTGCAAGGCATATCTAAGCCTGACTCTTCTTGAAACAGGTGCCTTGTCCACATTTTGCGAGAAACTATGGTGAAGTATTCCAAAATCCGCCCGTTTCAAGTTCGCTGTCAACTTGACCTGTGCAGACATGAGGTGCATTATGGCTGCTTAAGAGAGGATAAATGTTTTTATGCTCACAGTCTAGTAGAGCTTAAGGTCTGGATAATGCAAAAGGAGACAGGTATGTTTGACAACATGTTCACCTTACTCTTCATTTTAATCCTGCTACTTCCTGCTTGGAATATTTTATTTATGGCATTGTTTCCCTCCATCCCCAAGTACAACAACCTGTGTTTTCTCTGTAGTTAAACTTCTCTTTTAGCTTAGTGCTGTTCTAGCATTCCTATGTAGTGAGCCAGGCAAGAAATGCTTCTGGTTAGGCACCCGGTCTCTGAGCAGTCTATATGTCCCGTCAATTTACTGTTCAGTCAGTTTTCTGTTCTTGCTTACACAGGCCATTTAGGCTGCTTTTTGTTGTTCTTGCTTGTTTTTGTTGGCCTCTTTGAGGAGAACAGATTTCACTCCTCCATTTCTAGTGGATGTCTTTTGAACTAGATGTCTCTGTACTTACTGCCCTCCCTTGGTCGTAAGTTCAAAACTCTCCATAATCTTTTTGTTTTAAAATTTAAAATAATTGATGAACTGTTGGCAGCAAATAAGTGGTAGCCCACAATAGTCACTTATTCATTCTACTGTGCTCTGTATGACAGTATGTAAGTAGTTGTGTTGCATCATTGTGATGCACAGAGGAAAAAGGAAGTATGGCCTTTAGAGGTCTCTCTGTGAGAATAAGAATTATTTTCTGTTCTTACCTGCTGCCCTTTCAAAGTCAAGGATAGCAAATACTCTGTAATTTCTATTTTGAAGTAAGAAACTGTAAGAAACTTGATTTGCCACAAAAGGATGCCTTTCATTTCTGGAGGGATGTGTTTGTGTTGTCCTGGAGTCAGTTAAAGCTCTAGTTCTTGTTCTGGTTCTCTGCTCCTTAAATGAGGCTTCTCTTACGCATGCTAGGTGTGGGAAGTAAAGGGGTCCTACTTCAGGAAAGAAACGTTTTACCAGCCTTCAAATCCAAACATAGATGACAGTCCATATTTGTGTGGAATTACAGTAATAAACGATGCGGTATGTGAGAACGCTGTACAAAGCTCCAATAGGAACCTTAGCCAGAATAGCTGTAAGAATGGCCTTCCTGAATCAAAACCTAATTAAGAGGACTTGTTTTAGGTCTTTTTATAGAAAGCAGGGTCAGTCTAGTTTCTGTCAGCCAGCATTCTGGACAGTTTTTTTTTTGTGGTCTGTAATAAAATACAGGTTTTCTAATTGGCAGAGGGTAAGTACATTGTGTTTACATGAACACTCAGAGATGCATCTTAACATGTTTGAACAATCTGCAATGTAAAAATTAAAAAAAATGACGTTTGCTTTTCAATGCAATAATATATGCAATATTTATATTTTGGAGGTTCCCATGAGATTCTTAACTGTGTATGTATATATCTGTGTGTATGTATATATGTCTGAAATTTTAGAATAGTCATAAGTGCTCAAGAGCATTTTACTTTCCCTTGCAGGTATTTCACATGATACTATTGTTCAAGAATCAAAGAAATATTGGCAGAACATGGAAGCTAGTGCACATGGATCACAGGTATTTTCATTTTGCCTTGAAACTAACTCTATAGCGACTTTGATTTTTTTTTTTTCCAGGTCTGTGGATAATGTAGCATATTTTAGAAATTATTTATAATGGTCCCCAAATGTTCTTTCTCTGTAGCCTTCCTTACTCCACTTATGTTTAAAGTTCCTGCTTTGCTTCAGTTCCTTTTTTGCTTTGCTTATTCTGTCACAGGTGAAACATAAAAACTGAATACCATTTCAAAGGCAGCTGCCACAGGGTGGTTAATTATCTTTCCAATATGTTGAACTTTTTATGTGCTTAGTTCATACATCATATTATCACAACTTCTGGGTACATATACTTAAATCAGAAATAAGTTAAATAAAAATGCATTATTTAGGAAATGTCTAGGTTTGAGATTTCAAGCTAAACTATCAGAAGGCTTGTAGTGTAACATCAGCTTCTGGACACCTGTTGTAAACTTCTATCGTAGGGGATAATTCACAATTATGTATGGATTTCTTTGCAGATACAAAATACCTTTTATTGTTGTTGTTCTTTTTTTGGCTTAAGATCCTTGGGAACCAAATGAAATACGGATCACTTAATTTGAAGATGAAATTTGTTTGTGGTCAGTGCTGGAGAAATGGTCAAGTTAATGAGCCAGACAGAAACAAAAAATACTGCAGTGCAAAGGCAAGACACCCGTAAGTAAAACAGAGTAGTGACAATTTTGCCTTTTTGTCAGCTGTTTAAAATCTCTTTTGGGAAACTCCAAGGAAAGAGGTCATACAAGGAATTAGAAAAGTCATAGTGAAGCAGAACTGTTGTGGTAGAGTTTCTAGCAAAATTCAGTTAAATCTCAACTAGCAGGAGAAGGCTGCTTTGTAAATAAACGTTTATGGGCTTTCCCAGTTCTGCTTCTGTCTACACAATGTATCTTTTGTTAATATTACTTCTTTTCATTGAACACACCCATTTTTTTCTAGGTGGACCAAAGATCGCCGTGTGGTGCTAGTAATGTCACGCGAACGTAAGAAGTGGATGACCATTCGTCCTCTTCCTGCCAAGAAACAAGTGCCTCTGCAGTTTGATGTATGTTAACCCACAACTAACCTTTTGGGTTAAGAAAATTGGGTAACTGTAAAATACCAGTAGTTGGGCTGGTTTCATCAGTTCTGCAGGAATTCCCAGGGGAGCTGGTGGAAATATGCTAATAGTGTTTCTACAGAGTTGAGCTTTAAAGGAGATCAGTCCTTTTCTGCTCCTGAAGCCCTTTCTCATCAGTGGAGGTTAATCACTTAAAAAGTGATTTAACTGAATTCTTACTAGTCACAGTAACCATTTCAGTAATCTTTTAAACATCTGTGTGGTCTGATAATATGGTAAGAGGCAAAAAGCAGTCCTGGTACTTGCTTCTAACAGTTTACCTTTGTGACTACAATAATTTTATAAAACAAGCTTGATTTTACATTTCATGTTATACAAATGTATGACTAGGGGGAGAACACCAGACTAGACTTTAAAAAGAAAAAAAAAGCAACACACATTTTCTGCTATCATCCTTCTTACTTTATATTCATGAAGAATATTTTTTAATTCATATTCCAGTTGTGCAATCATATTGCTTCAGGCAAGAAATGTCAGTATGATGGAAACTGCTCATTTGCTCATAGTCCCGAGGAGAGAGAGATGTGGACATATATGAAGGAGAACAGCAGTAAGTAAAAAAGTAAAGATTAAAGGAATGCTGTAAATCTAACTGTTCTACTTTAAGTTTTTATTTCTCAGTAACTTTTTAATCCACTTTCTTTTACTACCTTTTGTACTAAACCTTGCAGGCACTTAATTTTTAGATTTGAATGAGCCCTGGCTGGATATTCACACACAGTATTAAATAAAAATAGCTATATTATGTATTCATGACCTGAAGTGTATTTTAATAATAAAGTAGTTTGTATCATATTTTTTGAAATGTTAGAAGTAGCACATGGATTTGTGGAGCATTGTTGTTTGGTACTTCTACTTCACTGCTGTGTAGACACATAAGGACTCTGTGGCTGGCATGTGGGGACAAGCTATTTGTGGAAGTATTCCCCATTCTGCCCTTGGGTGTTTACTGGGAATGACTGTGTACATTTGGTTGTTGATTTATCCCATTAGAGAGTTACAGGGGAGAAGTAATTGAAAATGAGAAGTGGTATGTGACATGAGTGATAGTGGCATGGTCTGCAAGAATGCAGGCTAAATTCACCTAAAGGTGAAGCATGCTTTGTACTGGTATTTAGAAAATTAAAATAGTAATACACCATGGCATAGTTGTTATCTAGGGGCAAGTTAACAAGTTATCTTTACTTTGGGTGTCTGCTCAGAAATACGTAGCATCTTGGCTCTTAACTGTAAACTGTGTAACTGCCTACACTCTGTCCTTCTCTTCTTCTTACAATAGGTGGGGACTGAATTATTCTTGCGAACTCAGTCATTTATCTAGTATTCTAAAACTCTTGCCTTAATTGCTAATTACTTATTTTAGCTTCTGCTCTCATTAGTTCAAGACTTGGAGCAGTTGTATGAGATATGGCTAAAAAGTCAAAGTCAAAAACCAGAAAAAGGAGATGATACAGCTGCTCAGGCAAATAAAGAAAATGGGAAGCAAATTCACATGCCGACCGACTATGCTGAAGTTACAGTAAGTAATCATAGGTGTAATTCTAAATTCACACTTTTGTTTTTTCCTTCCCAGTCAGTAATATACTGTTGCCCTTACTCTCCAAGTGCTTCCTTAGATTTTACCTAGCTACACTAAATACAGAATTTAACTGAGACTGTAAAGCAGTTCTTCTGAATCCTCTAAAGCCAGTGGAGATCATAAACTTCAGGTGATTGTTTAAATGCTGTATCTGAGCTAACCAACAATTTGCAGGCCAAAATAAAGAAAACATTTAAAATGTATTGAGGACAGTTCTGTGCTAGTAGTATTGAATTCTCAATGTTTTGTTTTCAAATTCCCTGTAAAACAGGTGGATTTTCACTGTTGGATGTGTGGGAAGAACTGTAATAGTGAGAAACAATGGCAGGGTCACATTTCTTCTGAAAAGCATAAGGAGAAGGTTTTCCACACTGAAGACGATCAAAACTGCTGGCAGTATCGCTTTCCAACCGGATATTTTAGCATTTGTGATAGGTATGTGTTGCATAAGATCTATGCATTTTATAAGCTGACAAGTTCCAGTTCATAGTATAAATAATTAGTGCAGTTACAAGTTTTAACAAATGATGTTCTAGTATTTCTTTTCTTGCATGTATATTTCAACAAGAAGCTAAGTAATTAACAATATCTTAACATGTGCTGTTAGGAGTTGGAGAGTGACAAGGTTCCTAACAGTGGAGCCAGATTGCTTGTGTGGTCTTTCTAAAGGGCCACAGGTTTGTTGCAGCAGGGCAGAAATTTGTCTAAAAATACTGATAGTATCATTAAAAGCTTGAACATCTGTCTTCCATTACTCATGGAACACAAGAACAGTACCTAGTTGGATGGTGTCATTGGTGCTTTAAGGCAAGTAGAAACTTTATTGGCACAGCCTGTTGGTTTTTCCCAGCATCATTTTGCTGCTTCCTTTAATTCTTCTGTGCAGCCCATCTACCTGACTGCAGTAGATTTTTGGTAAGCCCGTTGGCATTTCTTTGCAGTGTTGGAATTTTATTGGAAGGCTAAAAACTTTGGAATCTGCATTCTGGCGTTAAGTGTTCACTTTGCTGATCCATAAAGCTTTTCCATTTGGTATCAAATTGAAAAATTTTGAGTGTTTTAGAGATCTTGAGAAATTGCATAGCATATAAAGCAAGTTATTTTGTGTGTGCAGTCTTTGCATGGTAGCCTACATGCTCACTTTACTGTATTTTTAGTAACATTCTAAATGTGTTTGCTGTTTTGAAGGCTAACAGACTTCAGATACGCAATACAAAGTGATGACAAACTGGTACGCTTACCAATTAATAGGAAAGTACTAGAGTAAAATGAATTCCTGAGTCATGGTGAACACTCCAAAACCAAATTTAGTTAGCAAAAGAAAATAAATTAATTGGATTTTTTTAAACAAAAGTAGTTATTTTAGCTTAGTGAACTAAATGTTATCGTCAAATTATCAGTTAATACCTTAAGGAAATTAAAGATGTCAAGCATTAAATGACTCAGTAAGGTAGCACAAAGAACAGAAAGAAAAGTGTCATCTCTTCTCTACAAATACTACACAGCTAGGGAAGAAAAGTGTAATCAAATGCTGAAGTTAATATCATCTTGATTAAAAATGAAATATTCTTCCAGTTGGTTTTATGTCCTTAAGAATTTATTGCATCTGAAAAACATGACTGGAGGGAAATACCTAGATGCAGCAGTTGTCACCGTAATGCCACAAAAATGCTCTTTGAAATCTGTCTTAACAGATATATGGCTGGTACTTGCACTGAGGGAAACAACTGTAAATTTGCCCATGGAAATGCTGAACTCCATGAGTGGGAAGAACGAAGACAAGTTTTAAGAATGAAGCTCCGCAAAGCAAGAAAAGACCACTTGATTGCTCCCAGTGATAATGACTTTGGAAAATATAGTTTTTTGTTTAAAGATTTAAACTAATACTGAGATGACATACACGTTACCAGCTGGAAGCATAAACCAGAAAATTTGACAATAATCAAAAGCATGTGACAGAAAAGCTGCAGGTTTTCTGCTTTTATTGGCATATATTGTTCCTCCTGAACAGCAAAATACAGTAGATTTAGGGGAATTGAGTGGACCTGTCTATGCTCTCATGAAACAGAGTGGTGATTAAAAAAATCTGAAGTATTAAGTGCTTACTCACCTCCTGTTGCACAGAAAGTTAGGGAATAGAAGGGGGGAAGAGAGGTTACAATGTCTAGGAAGCCCCCTAGTATCAATCCTTCAGATAAAAACTTTAAGGTATCAAGGTATTACAAAACAGAGTGTTACGGGCTAAGAAGAAAATGATGGATGAATATTCTTCAGAACTTTTAATGGAGAGGATTTGTTTAAAACAAAGTTTGCTACTTAATCTATATGTAGGTTGCTAAAAAGGATTTTCTTACTAAAGATTTTAAACAAAATAACCATTTAACTACAATATATGTTGAATGGGTATTTTTTTCTCTATTTGTATGTTTCAATATAATTTACTGAAAAAGGATCTTGGGAGGAAAAACGTATTAATTTTTGAAAATGAAGTAGTTAAAATTCTGTTTCTTGGTCTTTGCTGTTTAAATGATGATTTTGAAAGACTACACTTGTATGTCAGTATTGTGTATTATTGTATGGACTAATGTTGCCTGTAATAAAGAGAACTTTACACAAAGCTGTTTTCTGCATGTAGCTCTCAGGATAGAGATTTTGTAAAAACAAACAAACAATGATTTGCCTATTAGCAAAAGCTTGAGCACCCGTAGCTATAATTTAGAAGGTTGGTATCTGTATCTCCGGCTGCTTGTTTGCGGTTTTCCTTATGGTCATTAACTCCTTGGTCTCATCACATTACTAAAATAACAAAAATGGTCAACCTCGTTGCACAGTTAGATGAGCATTTTGGAGCTGCATGTTGCTGGGACGTGTTTTCAGCCTTCTGACTTGGGCACGAAGCAGTGTCCCCGCAGTGAGCTGGGCACTGCTCCACGCTGCAAGAGGCAGAAACCATTCATGGCCGAGATCGGTGGGGACTGAGGAGCCCTTATGGTCACTGGAGCTCCTGTTCATTTCGTTTTGGCTTCTCGCAGATCACACATCAGCTTCATTTTTTGTGTTGATTCGGATTTTTTTTGTTTTTTAAAGTAAGCTTCTTGCAGTCAGTCACTCAGAATTGCAAAATTTAGGGCTCCCCCCCCCCCCCCCCCCTCTTTTTTTTTTTTTTTTTTTTTCCCTCCTCCCCTTAGATTCTTGGAAGCTACAGCAGAGGAAATTTAAGTACTGAGAAATTTGTAGAGGAAATAAAATCAATTGCCAGTAAGCCTACTGAAAAGCATTTCTTCAATGTCTCTGATGNTGCCGCGGCCCTCCCCGCCGCGCCCCGCGGCGATGTCGTTATGCGGCGGCCCTGGGCCCGGCCCCGCGGCTGCCCAGCGGCTGCGGCCTCGCGCGGCGCAGATGGCGCGGCGGCCTGAGCTGCTGTGCGGGGCGGCCATCGTGCTGGGCTGCGCCTTCCTCGTCGCCCTCAAAGTCACTTTTATTCTCCTTTATTGGCTGACCTTACGTAATTAGAAGAGCTTTAAGAATGACTCCAGTAGTTGAATGTAGTCATTGGCCATATGTTGTGTCCGTGAGAAGTGTTGAACCAAAGTGCAGTGGTGCCCGCGGTGCCGGGCGGCGTTCCCCCCACAGCACAAAGCACAACGAGGCCCGGGCCCCGCCCGTAGCCCTGTGGGGCCCAGCGGGTGCCGCGCACAGCTCGGTGCTCGGAACGCCACCCGCGCAGTGCTGACTTTTTACATTGTTTGTAATGAACTGAGCTTGAAATAGAGTACTATGGACACTGTTATTTCTGTGACAAAACCTGATTGTATCGTGTGCCTTTCTCAATTGTTTTCTCAATTTTATGCTTTCACTGTTCAATGTAAGTGCTCTGTAAATTATTGGAAGTGATTCTAGACCAAACTAAAGACGAATTCCTGTTCCCCACCGTGTGAGCTCTCACTTACTGCGCCGCGCGGCCGCGGGGGGCGGCGCGGTTCCCTGAGGCGGGGACAGGGGCGGACGGCGCAGGCGCGGGGCNGGGGCGGCCAGGGCCGGAGCTGCCCGGCCGGAGGGGGGCGCCCTCCCGGGGCGCGTTGCCCCGTGCCCACTCTGCCCGCGCTCTGTGATCGGTCGCTGTGAGGCGGTGGCACGGCGCGTGCTGAGCGCGTGACCCCGGGCCCGTCCCGCGGTGCCCGCCGGTGTGGCGTCCCCATGGCAACCGCGGGGCCGCGGTACCGTGCGGGTGGGGAGAGGGAGGTTTGTATCGGTGTGCCTTCGTCGAGGGTGTCGGGGTGTGGCTTTTGTACCCCTCACGCTGCTGCTGCCCCCCGGGAGCTGAGCTCACGGCCGGGCTCTGCGGCGCTGCTTGGCCACCGGCACGGTGCGGTTATCTGAAGGGACGGGGCCGCCGCTGGGTTCTGAGCCTGGGTTCTGCAGTGAGACTGTGGGTCAGGGTGGCTTCTGTTGGCCTTAGGTCACCTACGTTGGTTTGAGAACATCCACATCTGGGAGTAAATGTGGGGGTGGGAGAAAGTCAGCAGGATCTGGTGAGCTCCCTGTTGGCGGAACCAGACCCATGTTCCCACAGAGAACAGCCATGTGTGGAGCAGCCAGGGCCTTCCCCTTACACACGTCCCCGGATTGGGGCTCACTTCAGGATCCCACGGGCTGCCCCGCGGCAGCAGTGCTGTGCCATGGCCTCCCCTCACCATGTGCTGGGGATGGGAGCACACAGCTCTGTGTCAGAGCGCCTGGGAGTAGAGTCCTGAGTTCACCACTTCCATGTTTAGCTGTCCAGTGGCTGAGTTGTATTTTTTTATTATTTATTTATTGCACAAGGATGCAATAAATAAACATCTTCCTCTTCCCCTTATTTAACTCTTGGTTCATTGCTGGCTGTGTTCGAAGCACCGATCACCCCTGGAAGGAGCTGCTCCCTGCCCCGGGCTCTGTGCAGGAAGTTTGCTTACAGGGCTTTGGCTTTGCAGTGCAGTCACACAGACACTCTCATACCAGAGAAGTGTTCTGTGCTCTCCTGCTGTCAGAAACAGGAAAATCAGGTGTGAAATCCCATGTACAGTTGGGTGGTTAGTTGTACCTGTAACTATGGCTGCAGTGCTTTCTCATCACACATCCATTCAGTGTGTAAGCAGAGCACAGTCCCTGCCCCTGTGCGCACAGCACACGCCCTGTGCAGCCCGTGGATGGAGGGTGTGCAAGGGGAAGGTCCCCAGGCTGCAAGGCGCTCTGTTGGTGGGGATGGAGGCACTGCAGGTTCACAGGGGCCTGGGAGCAGCCCGGTGCAGCTGGAGCCACCGCATAACTGTAGGAGGGCCGTGGTACAGGGCCTGAGCTATTTCTGGCACTACACAAATGCCTTTTGGGACAGCCCCGCTCAGAGGGCTGCACAGCCACAGGAGCTGATCCGAAATGCACGTGTGTGTGCTCCCTCTGGTACCGGGACATTCTGTTGAAGGGACTTTTTTAAGTACAAACTGTGAAGGCCCTGTGCTGTACATCACATTGCAGGGATAGGCACCGCTGAGCACATCACGGTAACAGAGTGGGAGCTGTTGGTCTGTTGTGTGGTGGCTTTTTAATAATCGGTTTTTGTGTTTTTTTTTTTTCCCAATTTGAGGACAGCCGGGTCGTTCCTGACTCCTTCATGTCACAATATGTCTTCTTTTGGCCCATTTTCTTGCAATCTAGAGCCAATTTCATATCTCCTTTGTAAGGCGTATGCTGTTGTGCTCTGTCTGTCTGCCCGAGCCTTGAACTGATTGTCCACTGCCAGCTCGATTCGGTAGAGGAAGCAGGGGTTTCTGGATAGCTTAATGAAAATGGACAACCTGAACGTGTGTAAGAGGAGAAATTCTGAACGATGTCTCCTCAGAAGTAGTGTCAGTGTGGGGCTGGTGCTTGGCTGCTGCGTTTGGCTCCCAGTGCCTATGGGCATGAGGGAGGCGAGGGACCAGTGTGGAATCCTTTAAAGCAAAGCATAAGGCACAGTAATAGTCTCTGTTCATATAAGCATCACAAAACTTTATGACCAGCGTCTCTTCTCTTATCAGGGTGCTGTTACCTAAAGTACAAGTGTTAAAAGAGGATGAGGCCAGGGAAGGAATCCAAAGAAATCACTCTTCCTGGTAACTCTGTGCTCTGCAGCAACCAGCAATGCGTGTGACCTAACGTACCCATCAGCATCGTGCATGCTATGACAGTGTGACTTTCTGAAGCTCGTTAATAAGGGCGGTCTTTAGATCTTCGTGGTATTTCTTGAAACTAACTCAGATAATTCAAGTTGTGGTCATTTGCATCAACTCTTAAAGTTTTGTCACTGCATGACATTCACTAGCCCTACTAAGTTAGGGCTTTGAGCATGGTTTTCTAACTCCTGCTGCAGTCTCAATGAGCCCTCTTAATTTCCTTCCCACAGCCGAGCAAAAGATGTAACAATGCCAGCAAAGCTTCCCGTGAATTTTTTCTCCACAAGATCTCCAGTCATTGATCTTTTTCGGGGACAATTAGACTATGCAGATCACCTTCGTCAGGATTCGGAGATCACGTTGTACTTCTTCTACGCGCCGTGGTGCGGCCAGTCGGTTGCAGCGAGAGAAGAAATAGAACGTGTGGCCAGCAGGTTGTCAGACCAGGTAACTGGAGAGGAGGTGGGAGTCTTAGATGTGACCTGGTAGCTCTGTAATCTCCAAACAGAAGCTAATTTCTTTCACCCCATGTGAACCAGGAAGACCTCAGTGTCTGTATCTTAAAGCAACTCAGCTGGTCGTCTTTAATTTTACATAGGGAGTGTTAGAATGAATAGAGAAAACCTGTGCTTCCTGCTAGTTTGTGTGGTATTTCTGCTCCTGGATGGGGAGCTCTGCAACTTACTTCTTGTAAAGTGTTTCTGGATATATTTGTGTGCCTTCAGATAGAAACTACAGGGAGTTTGCCTCCAGCTCCAGGATTGCTGGGGACAGTGGTTATCGTACAAGGCCGTGCAGCCATCACATCACTTTGTAGTAGTTGGTTATCTCGGAACACTCCACATACACAGCTGTCCCAAACCTCCACTTGTTTTGCTCCTTTTTGCAAAAGTCATCAATGTGGGTTATGACAGTTAGTAAACTTGAAGAGTTAGATTGGGAAGTTTGAAAACTGGAAAGAAAAGGGACCATAAAGGATTGCTGTGCAAAGCAATAACAAACAAACAAACAAAAAAGCTTTAAAAAAACGAAGGAAAAAGAAGTATTGGATGATAGAATTAAGTGGAGCAGATATGAAATATTGCTTTGAAAAGGCATTACAAGTAACAGACAGAATGGATTGGGAAAAGAACATACTAGATAAAGAAAGTTACATTAATGTACTTTGTTGCTAGCTGTGAACTTTTATCTGCTTTGCAGGTGCTCTTTGTTGCTATTAATTGCTGGTGGAACCAGGGCAAATGTAGGAAGCAGAAGCATTTCTTTTATTTTCCTGTGATACACTTATACCACCGGAGGTAAGAGCTTTGTATTCACAGCCTGCTTTTTTTATTGGTACTTTGCAAAATGGAAGTATTGTGCGTAGGTCAGTCTGAAAGTAATGCCTCCTATTTATTTCCATGGAAACTACACAGCTACGAAGAGCACAATAACACTGCTTGATAGAGCAAATTCTCAGAGACAAATCACTGCTATTCATCACAGTCACCACCATCAGCTGTTCATTTTTGCCAGTGATGAACAAGAGCCTGCATGGCATGCTTGTAACAGTCTGCACCAGCAGAGGTGACCACTGTCACTGTCCCCACTGCTGAAACGTACCACCACCACCTCACTGCTCACAGCCACTGTTTGGTCTCCGTCAGTGTTCAGCAAGTGTTGATGAATGTCAGTGGGTGCCATTTTTTCCTGCATGGAGGAATTCAGTTCCACCCCTTTGCTTCATATGCTCTTCCATGTCAGACACCATTGTGTCAGAGTGCCCCTCTGCTGCCATCTGTCACATGGCAACAGCATGGAATGGGATATTGGTGGGAAGGTGCAACCTCTGCTGCCATCCCACCAACATCTGCCCCTGACATCGTGGGCCAACACGATAAAAGAGGAGGCATTACTTTCAGAGTAGCCCTTGTGTAAAATGTTGCATTTTCAAAGTTCTGCATCTACAGTTAAAATAAACAGCTGACGAGGAGGAGATTCTGGGGGAAGCTCAAAACGTCTGCTGCTTAGGCACTGAGAAGGGCTGTAAGTGTCAGTTAAATGACATGCTGCTCAGTTCTTCATCCTTAAGGAAAATTTGTATTGCACACGCAGCTCCTGGAAGTTTTCTCTCCAGTGAAAAGCAAATAATTCAGATTTATATTTTTATTTTAGTTTTCTGCTTGCTCTGTAGGTAGTTTATATTAACTGATCCCAATTTTTGGCAGCAGTCAAGTGTGTACTTAGGGACTATTGAAGTTCATGGAATTTAGATGTTTAAATGGAACTGTGTACTGAAAACATTCTTCTAAATTTGATTTTTACACTGAGTTTTCATGCTCCAAATGTTAAGATAACACTGCATAGTAGTCTATATAATCTCACTTTTATTTTTCAGTATACTTTAGTATTGTATGTATTACTTTTTGTGTGGAGTAGGAAGTAACACTTTTCTAGTACTAGGTACAACAGAGCTGGATGCAGTGTAGTTTCTCAGGGTGTTTTTGCTTGTGCACCTGCATGCTGTGCTGCAGCTCTCTTCCATTACAGAGGCTTATTTTACTTGGTCTGGGGATTTCTATTGAGGAGGAGCAATCCTAGTCTTTTGTCAGCTGAACTTTGAATCGTACTGACGTAATTCAAACTGCAATTAGAAAAACAAACCAACAAATAAATTTGTGCAGAATCTTAGGTGGACATACATTGAGTTAGAATTCTTTCATTTTGAAGTAACACGTTAGGTAGATACACTTGGGTACTGTTGGTAACTGACTGCTATATCCTTAAACGGAGTTGCAACAAAATCGGATCTAAATGCATATTGATAACCTCATAAAACCCCCAGAGGGCAATAACAGCCCTCATGCCTGAGATATTGAACCTCTTATGCTGTGCACGGTGCATGTGGCAGGAAGCAGTGCATGTTGCTATTGAGGCAAAGGTTTGTAATAAACCAGTGTAGGATATAGATTAATCTAGTAAGCTCTAGAAAACCATTCCAAATCATCTGCATATAGGTATCTCAGTGCAAGCTTTATTTATTTGTTTATTTATTTGAGTGTGTAGGTGTGTAAGCTGTATTAAAAAATACATCACGTTCAGTTCTTCAATGGGAACGGACAAATTCCTCATGCTTTTTGTTGTTTGATTTAATTTTAGACTGTGATGCCTTGTCGTACCTAATGATAGTAACTCAGATGGAGGATTTCAGGGAGATGAAGGGGACGGTCTGGAAGTCATAGCCACAGGGTTCCCCCTTCTGTTTTCGCACTGCCTGCTGTGGTGTGAGCTGCTTCTTGGATGGCTCGGGGAGAAGCTGTGCGGTGGCTCAGTCTGTCCATCAGCAGCGTGACTGTGCTTGTCCCTGCTTTACTGAAGGGTACTTGTAAATGTCTGTGTAAAGAAATCTTGCACCTTTTCAGACTGGTCCTTTTTGAGCTAGTCTAAAGATCTAAAAACAGAGGGAAAATAACTAGCATTTCTTCAGAGCTGTGTTAAGTCACGTGTACTTAACGTCAGACAAAGAATAAAGATATGTAAGAATATTTAATTGATTTCTGGCTTCTACTAGCTTCATTAATGGGACTCAGAAGTGGTTTCCACCCCTAGTCCCCACCCACACATCACACCTACCTGTAGATGCTGCATTAGGCACTGTGATTTCAGCTGGGGATGCTATGCTGTGCTTCAGTAACACTGTTCTGTGTAACATGGCTCTAGCAGCTACAGAGGCCACTGACAATTAAGACAGAGAGCAATTCCCAAGAGGCTGAGCATGCTGTTTGTGTAACTCCTACCTCTACCACCTCCAGCAGGGACTCTAATGTTAATTTAAGTCTTAATGTTCTATTATTTTTTTTGGTACTAGTTTTGGACCAATTGAATACAAAGGCCCAATGAGTGCTGTTTATATTGAAAAGTTTGTTCGCCGGGTGATGACACCACTGCTCTACATCTCGTCTCGATCAAAATTACTAGATTTCCTCTCAAATTATGAGGTACTCGTCTCTCTTCTCTAGCTTTACTGCCGTG
This sequence comes from Penelope pileata, assembly GCA_013396635.1. Classification (NCBI taxonomy): domain Eukaryota; kingdom Metazoa; phylum Chordata; class Aves; order Galliformes; family Cracidae; genus Penelope; species Penelope pileata. The sequence goes on along the minus strand of WBMW01000333.1, from coordinate 1,056,589 downwards.
GTTCAGAAAGAGTTAGACTTGTTTAGTGGTTAAATTTGATCTGCTCCAAAGTACTAGTTTCTTTCCAGAATCTTGAAATCAGTGCCCTGTAAGTTTTGTTAAAATCATAAATACATGAAATGACAAATTCCTAATGCTGGTTCCCTGTGTAGTAACTGCTGTGATTTAGTGGTGCTGTTAATTTGCAGTACTTCAGTAGGGGCAAGAATTATAACTGTGAATTAATGGGGAAGGAAAAAAAAACACATGAACAAGAAAGAAAGGAGAAATCTTTTCCCAAAAATCTTTCAGCATCTGAGAAATATGTACAATCATTGATTTGACTTCAAAGGAATATTAAGTCCTTCTAATAAGATAAACATGAAGTAAAAACAAAAGTGAAATCAGTTGAAATAACCACTTCTAACCTCTCTGTGCTGTTACTTTGTGATCTTAATCCACTGGTGCACTGTGTCTTACTAATTTTCAGTCTTTTGTGCTCAGAGGTGCCAAGAGGGGTGACAGTACGGGTGGATTAATGTCTTCCAAGTGGACAAAATGCATTTAAATCAGAACCATTTATAATCCCTTTATAACTGTCTGTTTCTATGATGCACGATGAAAAATACTGTTATTTTGCCACACTCCAAGTTACTGGAGCAGAGCAGAAGGCCTGCACAGCAGGCTGGTGCTGTAGCGTGGACAAAACACACGAGGGGCTTTCCAGTGTTTCAGAAAGAAGCGCAGTTCCTCTTTCATGTAGCACACATCCTAAGGACAGGTCCTGCTGTGGGGCAGAGAGCAGCACGTGCTGTGACCTGAAAGGTGCCACACGAGGTGGTCACCTGGGGTAGGTGCTGTGCTGAGCCTGTCTGTTCAGAGCAGTCCATGGCTTTGGTGTTCCAGGGTTTCAAGCAGGGACCGTGAGTCAGGTGTTTTGAGTTCTGTATCTGATGCCAATACTTTCTGTGATTAAAATCAATTCTTTTGTCCTTTCTCTGCTTCAGTGTTACCATTCTAAAACTTCATTATTATTTTTTTGTTTCCTTTGAAAACAGCCATGCTTGGGCTTAGTGTCTTGGTTGTGTACTTGGAATTATTTCTTGATGGTCTGCAAAGGGTAACTAAATAAGCGCAGTGCCATTAAGGTTAAGTTTGCTTGACCGTAAGATGTGCACTTCTGCTGGAAAAGACTAGAACATAAGACATGTTTATGGGGGAAACCAGATGTTTTTGTTGCCATTGAAATACTGCTTATCAATTGAACAACTGCTTGTATTTCCAGGCTGTGCTCAAACCTTCTCACTTTCTTTGCTTTCGGTTCCATGGGTTCAAGTTCAGAGGTTTTTTTGTGTTCGGTGGTTGTTTCCTTTTTTCTGAAATGGACTAAGAATTTTCTCATCCTCATGCTGCCCTGCAATCACTTGAGGCTGAGGCTCTTGCCCAAGGGGTGACAATAGGTGCTCAGTGTCCCGCCTCCAAAGTTAAGCAAAAGTGGGAGAAGGGGATACAGAAGAAACAGCAGCCACCCCACGCAGTGAGATCTACTCAGGGAATAGGACATGGGCTAGTGCAAGATCATCAGGAGCTGGGGTACAGGAAAGAACTGAGAAACAGAATTGTATGTGACGATGGATGGGGAGAGGAACATAGGCACAGGGGATAATTATATTTTAAAGCAGAAATAAACATACTGCGTTATTTTAAACAGTTAGAAATGTGGACATTTTCTAATGTTTTCCAAGTAAGTCGAGGAACATTGCACCTTTTGTAGGAGTGAGGAATCTTTGAATAGATTACAGGACATACATGCATGACACAGACTAGTTGCTGTTCTGAAAGCAATGTTAATTTTTAGCAGAAGGGAAAGGAGGGAAGTCTGTAAGAAATTGATCATTGGGACATTCTGACCACTCTATGCTGCTTTATCCCTTTTTTTTGTGATTTCTTCATTGAAAAGATGATTTGAAATTACAGTGTTTTCTGGAAGATTCATAATTGTCAGTGTCTAAACTTCAATCCTATGCTCTACTTGGGAACGGGTTCTGCAAACTAATGTCAGAGGTATTTGCTTTTCACTTGAAAACATCAGTCAGAACTGCGCAGAGCATCGTGGTGGGCAGGAGTTCTGCCCAGCATGTTCCCATGCTTACAGGAGCTGCTGAGCCCTTCTTTCCTCATTTTAAGGGTGTTTTACTGTTGGCTGTCAATTTACTGATAGCCAGGACTTCAAACCCGAGGTTGTCCTTTTCTGTCTCATCTGTGAAGCTTTTTATAGTAATGCTCAAATTCCAGTGACCATCTTTTGATAAAAAAGGGTACAGCAGAGCAACCCAGGAGCTCTATCACACTCAATCAAGTGCTGAAATGCATTAAACGTTAGCATGCTTCAGCTAAAAAGACACCTGTGAAGCTACCAAGTCAAACAATCAAAGCATTTTTTATAAGTTGGAGCACATCAAGAGGCACTGAAATGCAGCAGTATTTTATCTTGTATCCAGATTTTAATTACCACATTTCTGAGGAGTACTGATGACCACAGTCCAGCTAAAACCAAGCGCAAGTGGTGGTGGTGTTTTGGAGGGGCTGTGCCAGGTGGCACCAGAGGGCGCTCAGACACCGCAGAAAACCTTCAAAGGTTTTTGAGATTCTGCATTTTCTGGTAGTAATTTTTTTTTTTTTAATGTATTTGTAGGTTGTTACTAGTGCAAAATTAGTATTAAGAATTCATTTATTTTTTGAGAGCAAAGGCAAACGTCCTGTTTGTTAGAATATAAAATGCATAGGAAGATAGAAGTTATGTCAGGAGAACGATTTGCAGCTCGTGCCGTAATGACAGGGAAGTGGAAGTTGATGCCACCAAACTCCTTTTAACGAACTTGTATTCAAAATTAGGAACTTCTTATTTTTATTGAGGCCTCTCTCTTACAAGACTTGAATCTCTCTTCCACTGAGCGAGTCTCTGGGTTGGTTTCTAGCTCCTAGAACTGTTCGCTTTGTGTGGAAATCAACAGGATAGCTGATAGAAGAACCGGAAAATGTGCATGGTGCTCAGGAAAGAGTACAGCCTTTTAGACACTGTTTCCTCATGTGTAATTGTAGCTGGTAACAAGGAGGAAATGTTAACTGTTGTGGGAAGATCATTAAAAGGACATTGTCTGAAGGCATTACTGGTCAGGCATGTAGTGTGAGGTACCTGCATAAAGCATCCTTTATGCCAAACCCACTGAATTTTCTTATTGAAGAAAGATTTTCTAACAATAACTCGTGGTAGCACCTTATTCTTCAGCCAGTGCTTAGAAATCTTAAGCCCCTATTGGTGTGTAACAGAACAGTCGGAATCAGAGCCTCATCTCTTTAAAATGCTTCCTAGATCTGCCCTTTGGCTTCTTGTCCCATTTTACTGTCACTTTCAGCTTTCTGTCACTCGCTACTTGGTGCCATAAGTTTGCTTCCTACAGCAATGGCATTCAGAAATGGGCCCAGGAAATGGGAACCTATGAAACTTTTGTGTTACCTGTCACCTTGTTTTGGTTTACTTGAATGCTTTGAAAATTTTTAGAAGAGACTGGTTTTTTTGCTTTTTTAACTTGGTAATAGGAAAGAAAAGTGAAGAAAAGTAATTTTCTTTTTTCTTTTTTTTCTTTCTTAAAGAAGAATGAATGCCATTATGTTGCTGTATTTTTTAACTTATATTTTATTTGTATTTTTATTTTCTTCTTGACAGCTGTTACTGGAGAAATTTGACTAATGGCTATAACTCATTTCTATTGTTGATAATTTTCTTGAGGTATCTCATAAGTAATCTTTATAAACAAGGGTCATGTGTTTAGTGTTCAGTTTCAGGCAGGATAATTCCTGCAGGTCGCTGGTTGGAGTGGGGGATGATTTTTGTGGTGAAACATCCTGAGATGTTGTTACTGATAGCACTAATAGGCAAAATATATGTTCATGTTTTAAAACTAAATTCTGTATGTGTAAAACTTAAATAATTAAAGCATCCTATGAAATACCAAATAAGAATATTCAGTTGGGAAGGTATTTGCCACATAAAGGGGTGATCAGTGAGATCTGGAATCTTTTGTTCCGCAGCGATCCCTGTGCTCTCGCTGTGTGTATTAAATGCACTTTCTGTATGCACTGGTGGAACTGGGAGGCAAATAACACAGAATAACCAAATTCTATCGCTCACTCTGTCCTGAAAGTCTATTAAACCAATTTGAATGGTGAATTAAAAAAAACACTGGTTAACAATGGTTTTTTTTAACTGATTATGTTCTGCAAAATTTAAAACCAAAACTTACATGAAAGTTTGGAGCAGGAGTCTACAGGCTACTCACCTGTCTGTCCCAAGTCAGCTTCTCCCAGATTCTCTTCCTGAATTTGATAGGATGCCATGCAGGCTTGGTACGTGACAATTGTCATAGGCCTACTTGTGCACGAGTCTTTTAAATTTTGAATTGTCTGTTTGACAATTTGAAGATCCTTTCTTATTTTTTTTTATCTTTATTTTTGTGTAGCTGGTCTCTCACTGACTCCTGAACAACATAATGAAAGAATTCACACTGACTGATAGCTGTACCTTGAGGTGATACGTTGGCTTAGCAGTTCAAGTATTGACTCAAAAATGTGTGAATTCAATTGTTGCTAATTATATGTAACATAGCAAATGATTAAAATGTTGTTTATAGACTGAAAAATTATATTTGATGTTCTCATCAAATGTGTCTTTATGATGCTTATAGTTTGTATGATGGAGTTGGAACTGACTTGTAAAATAATTTCAAAGCAAATATTAATTTTTAGAGAACTTTAATAGCTAACATGGAAAATAGGCAGCTTGAAACTCGTGCCTCTACAGTCACAAAAGCCCGCTCTCATTTTATGTAGCTTTTCAATTACAACTTTAGAACTGATTTCCAATCAATCTTTTAATATTATAATTTTTCTTACAGCATAAAACAACTGTTCTTCAGTAAACATTGATTTGTTTTTATTTAGAAATGTTATACTTTAGTGCAGGCAAATGATTTTCATCTCCCGTATACCTAAGTAGCTTACCTAACTCTAATTCTTATTCTTTCAGCCTGGAGTTGTAGGATACTTTGAGTTCAATGCTTCACCTCAGCCTCCTGGTTATTTAACCTTCTTTACATCAGCTTTACATTCATTAAAGAAAGGTAAAAGCTTCATCTTCAAAATTTAAGGGATCTGTGAACAATATATGTATATGGACTTCAGTAGTTCTTTGTAGTATTTTATAACTTGAAAATGAATCCCTTTTGATTCTTTCTGAGTGTTCATCTAATTATGAAACTGTCTTTTATTACAATGCAAAGTTAGCTTACATCAAAGGTTTGTTGTATATTTTGTGGTCAGCTATCATGGAATTAAAGTATGTGACAGGCTACTCTTCAAGGGTACATTAAGATGCACTTCTCTCAAAATCCTTAATGTGTAGCTACAGCATATACATAGCTATAATCAGCCTAGCACTTAACTAAGTTGAATTTGAGTATGTCTTGTGCAACAGCTGAAATGTCAGGTTCAGAGGCAATAGGATGAGCTTGGCTTCTTTGAAACACAGGAGCCATAGAGAGGACTTCTCCCACTGTTCTTTCTGTATTACAAAAACTCTCGAGTTCCAATATGCAAATCCTGTCTACAATTAGTAAATTGTTTCCATTCTGTTGTGCTTTTTTTTAAACCTTTACATGTGAGAAGTGTTTAAGAATAATAGTTGAATCCATCCATTTCTGTATATTTTTTCCCTGAGTTCAAGACAAAATTCTAAACGACATATGGGAGTGTTTAGGAAACATAGAAACAGCCTTTCTAAAAGCCCCTCAGCTACAAAGTGAACTTTTTAATATATTGTCTTGTATGTGCAGAAAGCACAATAAAAATGTGCGGACTTAATATGATAGTGTAGTTTTCATAGCTCTTATGAAGAGCTTTTATTTTGGGCTGTTGCATGTGTTTCTTAAAATGTCAGCATTGTGCACTGAGTCTTCTAGGCAAAGGTGTAAGGCACTCCTAACAACTATGCAAGCCTGACTAGAAGGCTGTGAGGAATAGGTTTATCATACTTATGTAGCTAATTAACAGTCTGATGTAGATCACTCAGCTTTTTTATTCCGAATACGTTTGTTTGAAACAAATTTGTACAGAATCAGTTTCCCACTGCAGCTGTGGTTTAAAAGCCACTGCAGAAGGTGGCCTGCCAGTTCATTATGATGGAGTCATTTATTCCCTGCGTGTGGAATGCTTAGCCAACCTTTGAGCATTTCCATCTGATTAACTTCTGGATTTTGATCTAAATGAGACTGCAGTGGATTGTTTCTCTTGTAAAGTAGAGATAGTTGACTACAGGCAGCAGCACTTCAGTTTCTTTGTCATCTACTTACTGATCACCAGCACCACAGTGTTAGTAATATCTCTGTGCAGTAAGTATAGAAACGCATTTGTCCTGCTGATGGTAAACTCCACACATAATTGTCTGGTAGCTGATTACATAGAGTTTGATCTTTCTCTGCTTTAAAATGCTAGAGCCATGCATTACATCAGTCAGTGAATGTTCATGCCTCTTGTTTGTATGTAGATCTCATCTTGGGTTTTGGGTGGTATAAGGTAGCAAGGTGTATCTGTGATACTGGATTCTGTAGTTAATAAGTCAAGATAATGCAGGTTAAATTTCTTTGTGTCTTGAGTACAGAAGAGGAACATGCTTATTCTTGTTGCTTGCTCTTGTCATGTTTTTCTGCCACACTTCATCACTGTTGTTGGCAGGTTTTGGTCAGTAAGGTTTCTGTGCCTTTACACAGCAGTGTTGTGTTTTGGTTTGAAGGGATATGGTGTTGCTGCATTTTAAAAATAAGATCTGTATTCTTCTAAGGCTTTCAGGAGAGAAGTTCAGTGTGTATAATTGTATTTAAAAACTGAAAATTTGCCCTTTAAGATTACCTGGGAACAATACGCTTTGGAGTGATCACAGATAAACATGTTGCGGAGGAGATCTCGCTGGAGCATTCGGGCAGCGTGTATTTGCACAGACATGTCAACACATCCCTTGTGAGTATTTCATCTGGGTTGTAGTAACTCTGAGACAGTACATGGAGACTGAAACCTTGTTGCAGCACAAACATACAATGTCACATGGACAAACATACAATAAATGAGCGTTCCACAAAGCACTGGAATAAAGAGTGTTTAAGAACTATATTTCTGTAGAGTATTGTACGTTGTCATTCCTCTAGTCAGCAGCTGCTTTAAATGGTTTAAATTTTAAACAGTGGCTAAGACCAGATGGGCTGTATGGTCTCAGGAGAAGTGTCAAACTCAATTCGTTTACTAGTTTTAGCAGAAGTCAAAGGTATACGTTTATGGTTGTTTTTTTTTCCTTACACTTATAGGGAAATAAGTGCCAGACTGCAGCCATATAAAGTTTTGCTAGCGCAGGCTTAAGTGTTTTGAGGTGCAGCTTATCCATCTGTGGCAGAAATAAAATTATTGACTAAGTGTAGCATCTGTATTTATCTGAGAAGTATTTACCTCAGAAATGACCATACAGAGACTTTTTCATGAAGTTTCTGCTTCTTTCAGTGGGTGTGAGCTAGGAGGCTGCTTCACTGTGGGTGAAAGATATTGTGTGAGAGGTATTAACTAGTGTGAAAACTTGCATTTAAAGTATGACATAGCACTGATTAGAAAAACTAATAAGATGAATTTAATTGAAAATTTGTCACAACTTTAAATGTGTGTTTCATGTTTTTGGAGGACTAAAACTGAAACTAGTTTCAGAATTGCTATTTTGTATGGTCCTTAGCTGTCCACACTGCTAACGTGAGTGGAGGCTGTGTGAAGAGAAGTGTTGCAGCATGTATTTTATTCAGCTGAGATTAGGGAAACATGATTTTTTTCTGAAGTTATTGGTAAATGCCTAAGACTACTGTTGTCTTTGCAAATGATTTAAGATAAACTTGCCTTAATTTGTGAAAATGACTCTATGAAGCTGAAAGCCAACTTTCTTACACATTTTTCCATACATTCAATAATAAAAAAATGGTATATCCATTCTAAATACAGTCTTGATGTTGAAGTCTTAAAGAACTGACTTGAGGTGAGTTAATATTGTGAATGAGTACTGGGAACAACTTATCTAGTACACTATAAATCAAAATATGTGATGATAACAACTGAAGAGATTGGGCTCTTTCTCCTTATGAAGCTTTATACTAGTGCAAACAGTAAAGATTATAAAGATGTGATGAAAGAAAAAGGAGCTTCTCTGATAGAAGACTTGTTGCCTGGAAGATTGTGAATGTTACTATGATCTGATGAGAAACTAGGAAGTATACCTCAAGGGAATGGATGTATGAAATGCTGAAGCTTGCTGAATAACGTCATTTAACTATAAAAAGAGTTTTAGGCAGTAACAAAACTTGCTGTAGTTAAGAACTGTGTTCAGCAGTAAACAATATGTTTTAGTAAACGAGGAGAAATAATTATTGTTTCCCTTTTCAAGATCTATCCAAATGACATCATGAACTATACAGCTGAGAATATTTGCAAGTGGGCTCTAGAAAATCGAGAGATGCTCATACGCTGGCTGAGACCGCATGGTGGAAAAAGCCTTCTTCTAAACAATGAGCTGAAGAAAGGACCAGCACTTCTCATATTTATACCTTACAATCCCTTAGCAGAAATCCAGCCTCTTTTAGATGAAGTAAGTGAAAACCTTTTTAAAACAAGCAAACGAAAAAAAAATTTAAAAAAATACTAGGACTTAGGAACTCTAGGCAGGGTTCTGAGCTTAATTAAACCAGTACTGTACAATACCCAGTGTGGATGCAGTGCTTTTGAGGTAAGCTGTGCTCAAACTTGTTGACAAGATCTATTTTTATATTGTGTGCTTTGGTACAGATTGGATATGGCATTGAGTTATTATAAATTTTCTGTTCAGGTCTACTCGGGACTTTAATAGAAAAAGATGTAGAGCTGAATTGTCACACAGAGAAAAATGAGTGATTTGAGGCATACATGTTTCATAACTGTATAAATTTGACATTTCTGAGAACCTGCAATGAAAACAGAAGATGTTGGTTGGGAACATGAGCCTACAAATCCTGAATTGCTTCTTGGCGTGATGGGACAAGGTGGAGCAATCTGTACATTCTTTCTATATATCAAACTTTATTTCATTTCTATATCCTTTACTAACCTGCTCTGTTAAGGATGACATGCCTATTTCTTGCTGTGCCCCATAACAGTAGTAGGGTCATTCATGCAGTGTGATGCCAATTCAAGGCTCAGAGCTGATTGTTGTAGTAATAAAATTATACTTGTGCATCTGGTACTAGAAATCAATTTACTTTTAATTAGAGATGTTTTCTGGAATTGGTAGCACTTCCCATTCAGACTTCTCTCTTTTGTGTGAGTGAAGTGATCTCACAGTCTTTCCTCTTTTTTTTTTTCCTTTTTGCTCTTCTCTTCATGTGGTAGCAATCTATCCAATTGTTGCTCAGTAGATCCCAAAGACTCCTGACTGACTGCCTCTAAAGAAGTGGTGAGGTGAGAAGTATCAGCTCCCTGTTGGTTCTTCCTCAGGGTGTGCATTTAGACAGCTTTTTTCTCATCCAGATGGACTAAATAACTCTTGAGACTGCTGCCTCAACAGCATTTTAAAAATGCACATGAAACAGAATAATAAAAATTGGTAGTACAAGCTGCTCGTAACATTCCTGGTACAAGGCCATGTATTTCAGTGTCCAAAAATACTCATCCAGATGACAGATATGTCATTTTATTTCACTGCTCCAAGCATTCAATTTTCTTTAAAAACACATTTTCTTTAAAAGGCTGAGAGAGCTGGGGCTGTTCAGCCTAGAGAAGAGAAGGCTCCGAGGTGACCTGATAGCAGCCTTTCAGTATCTAAAGGGCAGCTACAGGAAAGAGGGTGGCAGAGTCTGTGGGGATAGGACAAGGGGGAATGGTTTCAAACTGAATGAGAGGAGATTTAGGTTGGATTTGAGGAAAAAGTAAACAAGTTATGGAAACTAACTTGACTGAAAAATGTTCTGTTTTTTTTTCCCCTGGGTTATTTTTCAGCTGGAACCCATTGTCCCATTTAGTATGCCACACAGCCACACATCACAGGGGTGACTGCTTAGCAGTAAGGACAGTAGGAAACAAGGAACAAGCATTTGTGGAAGATGAAAAGCTAAGTTTCAGTGTACACAGCAGCTCTGGTCTGGAATTTGTGGTTTCCACAAAGAGGCCTTATTAATATTGCAGTGTCTGAAGCAATGAGGAAAAGAATAAAAATAATTTATGATACAACATCTAGTCAAGCTAGAAATAGACAACAAAAGCTAGTCTGCTACGACATAGAGTTTGAGAAAAGACTGGAGAGGAACTGCAATTATTCTTACACTAAGCAGTCTTATTTTTGGCAGACTTAATGCAGTGCTGCTTGTCACTAATCAAGCATTGTAGTAACAGGCACCAGTTCTTTAGATCAATTCAGTGCAAAATAAGATGTTCCCTATCAGATTTCATCCTACTAAAAAGGAGTATCTAGCTGTATCAAAATGTGAAGCAAGATACAAGTTATTCTGGTTGATGTTGCATAGTATCTCTCTATTAAAGTGAAGCTGTACAACTACTTCTACTGTAGGAAGAGATGTTTACTGCAGCTGTCATGTGTGAGTTTCATCCAGCTCTGGAACCTGACTGTAAGGCAGTAGCACAGAATGGGGCTGTCAAGTTGTATTTTGAAAACTCTCAGAGCAAAATTTGTTTTTCTGGTAATAGCTCACTAGAATGAGATTTCTTATTACAAATCTGTTTTTCTGTTCATAATGGCTTCTCAAGTTCTCTGTGTAGGTGGTCAGAGTCTCCTGACTAGATTATAGCATATGAGGGGGTTGAGTTTATTTTAAATTTTTAATTGAGTGCTTTCAGGACAAAAACATCTAGCAAGGAATTAAAGACTAACAGAAACCATTACTGTAGTCCACATCTTAATACCAATGATCCTGTAGCATGGTGGCCTTCCTCAATGTCATCAACATCCCTTTGATAACTGTGATCCCTAACAAAATGTTCTCGTGTAAGCAGTGTGTGTATGTTCTGTCTTGTGATTGCATTTCATGTGATAGGTGAGGATGAAGGGAAGTTGCTCCTTTCTTTTCCCTTCTTCTATGTTCTGTTATTTATCCACTCTTTATGTTTGCCTTTTTGCTGCACGTTGCCACTCCATTATGAAAAACAAAATGGTGATGCAGCACAGGAGCATCAGCACTGAGTGAGGGGCAGGTTCCCCCCCCCAGTCAGCTGCACGAGTGTGTGCAGAGCATCCCTGCAGGATTACAGCTTTATGCGGGTCGCTGGGAGAATCCTAGTGGTACTTCAACACTTAGCATTTTGTTACAGAATTTGTGCACTCCCTATAGCAGGAAGAATCTCAGTTCTCCTTTCACACGGAAATGCTTTTATTTTTCTCTTCATATTGGAAAACAGGTGAAGTTCAGGAGCCTCTACTGATTAATGCATCATATAGTGGGATTTAACCTTAAAATATAGTGTTATTGAACTGTGATAAATATGATACAAAGATGACCTTGAGATCAATGTCATGGACTGAAAATATTTTAAAGTGGGTTTTTGTAGTTCTGTACATTTAATTCTTATATTCTGAACATTTATTACAAAGCCGGAGCCTCCTGTAGTTTTTATTTTTATTTTTTATTTTTGGTAAGAATGTAGAAGAGGGATAAACTTCATTTCTGAAATTCTATCAAAAATTGCATATGTGTTGCTAAACCTGCATTTGCGTGAACGATGCGCAGTTAATCTTGCCTTTTTTTTTTCCCCTGTAGATTACCAAAGTGGCCTTGGAATACCACAACTGTAACAAAAGCCAGGCAGCTGAACCAGAGCTTCAACACTTAGGAGACAACGACTCACCAGCTTTTGATTCCTCTGTTCCAGATGCACATATGAAATTGGCAGAAACATTTTCGATAACCAAGTACCCATGCTGTAACACAGTGGTGCTTCCGCAGTGGCATTCCATATCTAGAACTCACAATGTCTGTGAGCTTTGCATTAACCAGACACTTGGTGTCAAACCAAATAAAGTCAATGTGCCACATTGTAACTTTTTTGAGATAGAAACAGCTTTGGACTCTTTCTACCTCCAGGAACATACCTTTTTTCAAGTTGTATCGAATAGTATCGAATGCAGCAATTTCTTAAGTTTCTATAGTCCCTTTAGCTATTACACTGCATGTTGCAGAACAGTAGATAGACATTTTTTAAATTTTATTAGTTCTGAGAAGACCATCTTTCAGACCCCTAAAGTAGCATTTTCTTCCCATGGGAAGAAAGAAAAAAGTGACACCCAGAATTCTGTTCCTCATATTGAGGATAGGAACTGCTTTATTCCTGACCTTCATATTAGTGGCACTAACATTACTGGTCTGAGCTGCAGGACCAACAAAACCTTGAATCTCTATCTGCTGGATTCAAATCTTTTTTGGATATATGCAGAGAGACTAGGAGCATCAAGATCTGCTCATCTTAAGGAATTTGCTGCCATTGTTGACCTGAAAGAAGAACTGCACTATGTCCTTGATCAAAGTCAGTCACTTATGGGATCTACCCTGGGTATGCTATCTGCTATACAAATGCTTGAAATAAGAAAAACAGGTTTGCAAGTCAACGTATGAATGGAATGTCATTCTGAAAATGAATCCTTATAAAGTGAGACTATAGTTGGCATTATGAACCTTAATGTATTCCATTCTAGTGCATTTAGTAGTTAACCAACTAGTAGAATCTGTTTCTAGATGTTATAAGAACCAAAATTCACGTAACAAAATTTGCTTTGAGTGAAGTGAATATTGGAGTGTGTGAATCTTGACTGCCTGATACATTGAAGGAAATGGTAAAATCTAAACTAACTTGTTTGTGGAAAAAAAAAATCACTGTACGTCTAACGCATCTGATATTATAAAACACATTTGTATATTAATAGTGGTGTTGATGTTCAACTGTTCTGTGTACTAAAATCTGCCAGAATTTCATGAGATACTTCTCACTTATCAGCAAAGACTAACCTTTCCTCGTCTTCTCATTTAGAAATTGTTTAAAATTTGTTTTGAAACGTATGTGCATTTTCCAAGTAGAGTTCTGAATTGCTTTTGTTCAACTCTGTCAATGCTTAATTTCCAGGCTGAATTGGAGGAGGGGAAAAAAGACAGTTGTCTTCAGGAAAAAAGACAATGACCATGGTTCTGATTTACTGCAAATTACTTGAATAAGATGCAAGTTGCCTAACAACATGCATTTACCTGCCATGATACCCAAATCTGCGTCAACCTTTACAAAACCCTGCATTTTCTAATGTTAGCAGTAAACATGGAAGTAAATTCAAGTGAATATATTAAAATATATTAAAATAAATTGTTCAGGAAAGTTTAATCAGTGTAATTCTTACATCATTAAGTTATATTTGCAGTTTGCCAGTAACTATTTAAGTACAAAAGTAAGCACAGCACAAGAACAAATAGCCGTGTTCCAACTGAAGTTCCTACCAGCCCTGTATCCTGTCTTTATCCCCCTGCCCCTAAAAGCCTTCTGGAGAGAAAAAGTAATAATAAAAATAAAAATTGATGACCATAGATGGATGCTTAGGAGAAATGAAGATCTAGATGAGGAGATCATAAATTTGCTTCCCCTTTGTGCTCCAAGTCCTTTCTGTCTCAAAATATTTTCTGCATGCAGGATTTCCTGAGCATGATGAGGGTTGCTCTGCCGAGTAGCACTCAGCAGATCTCTCTTCTGAGTTATCTGAACTTCCAGAAACTTTTTCTTCTATGTATTTTGTCAAGAAGTCACTGTGATTTTTTTTCTATTTTATTTTTTTATTTTATTTCTGTAAATGTCCTAACTTTTGATATTTTAAAGTAATGGAACAGGTTTGTGTTTAATACCTTTAACAGATTTCAGTTTTTACAGATGATCTGTAAAAATACAGGAGTATGCAAGTCTTTTTAATTAGTCTCTTCTATTCTGTTATTACTTAATTATGCCTAGATACTCAAAATCTGGAGATTTCAAAGAGCTGTATTTTGACCCAGTGTGAGAATTTCATGGATGTTAAGTAGTAAATGTAAAATTAAATACGCTGCTCTTGGTTTGTCAGAGATACACTTGGTGGTGTGGTATTTTGTGCACAGTGTGTCAGTTCTAGTTGGGCCAAGTTTTTGGACTGGGAATACCAGTTATTGTGAATTGCAAAGTAAAGCCTGCCAAAATCATGAAATAATTGTTACATATCATTTTCATTTCAGAGAACTTCATAAAAAACTTCAGCATTCTTTACAGTCCTTTGAAAAGGCATCTTGTTGATGGCTCTTCAGTCCGTTTCCGTGCAGAGCGTGTCATCGCTGAAGTGACGACCAGCACCTTTCACCAGGTCGTGTTTTCAAGTGAGAAGGTACACCTCCTTACTGAAAGAATTCCTTGCAAGTCATTGCTCACGTTTCTGAGGAAGGGATCTAATTCTTTTTTTTCTTTTTTACAGTGATGTTCTTTGCTTTTTTGCAACCTAAAATGTTACTTCTTAAGAACTCATGAATATTTGTTTTTTTAAAAAAGCAAGCAAGTATGGTAACTAAGTGAATCTGCAAAATGCCTTTCTCCTGGTAAAATAATCAAAAAATCAGTGCAAGTGATTCCCGAATAACAAATCAAAAAAAAAAAAAAGAAGTCCTTTACTCGATTTCCACTCCCTACCTCCCTACCCTTCCTCCCATTTACCTTTCTTCCACTGTAGCAGGAGCACGTGCTAAATATGTAGAGCTTAAGGTGACACTGCAGAACGTTCTGATTTCTGGGTTTCATAGCTTAAAGGATACCACACTTTTTTTTCCTATGTATTCGGTTTTTGTTGTTGTTCATTTATTTATTTATTTATTTAAAAATAAGCAATTGCAGAGCAAGCAGAATGGGAGGAAAAAAGGTTTCAAAGCTAAAGTATTGTTTAAAAGCCCGTGCATACACACACAAGAAATCTCAGAGGTGAAAGCCTTCTATTTGCATGCCATGAAGTTGTTTTATGTAAGATGTCATCCTGAAGAGTAGTTCAATCACTTTAATATTTTTTAAGATGGGAAATTCAGGATTAATGTCCGTTGGCAGTGAGGACTGCAGCAAATGGATACACCTGCAGTAACTGCCTTCCAGCAGCCCTACTGCCTGCTCTGCTAGCTAAAGGCAAGAGGCAGCGCCCAGTCTGCCATCTTCCCAGCAGCACATCTGAAGGGTGCAGTCACTGCTAGGTACATAGGGATTGAAGGTTGCAGAAGAATCATAAGGAGTGTAAGAAAGTTGATGCATTTGTATTTAAAAGGAACTAAATAATTTTCTTTGCTTTCTCTTTTTCTTTATGGAAAGAGAATTCCTCAGGAACGTTCATGTGTTAATCCAGGAGACAGAAGGCAACAGTGAATAGTTTCTAATAAAGTGTATCAACAGTTTTCTTTCACATTTTAAGAGCTCTAAATAATTTAGATGTTGTGAAGACTGGTCCTTTTTTACTGCAGACTAATTACAGTAAAGTAATCAAGCTCTTCGTTTCATTTTCCAGAATGTCTTGCTGCTCTATTATGCACAGTGGTGTGGATTCTGTGCTTCTCTTAATCATATCTTTATTCAACTTGCTCGGCTTTTGCCTCCAGATAATTTCACTGTGGCAAGGTAAAAAAGATTCTAATTTAATCTCTCTAGAATAATGCAAGTCTGTTGAGGTCATTGGCCTAGAAAATAATTACTTTTTTCTCCCTACAATCTTTCAATACTTGATGTAAATGTTATCTGTTACGTTTTTATTTGAATGCATTATCTTATTTTCCTCTGTATAAATTGAATAGTTTTCAATCTCACTGCAATGTTTCTGCAGTTTAGTTAAGACGAATTTTTAAGTAGTGCAATTATTCTCGCAGCACCCTGATTTTGGAAAGTGAGTCAATAAAACAGATGGCAGCAGAAAATCATTTTTACCTTTCTCTGATTATTTGTAGCAAAGAATCAAATCCTGCAGTACTGTATTTGAGAAATTGAGATATGTGTATGTTTTCAATATTATTTTTTGTCTAAAACATTCTTATTTAGTATTTTCATGGGTTTAGTGCAACTTAAACATTCTTATTCGTACATTCGATAATACCTCAATACTTACAACCTCTGCTCTGTATCCTTATTTCATTCTGACTGAATTTATTTGATGCAGCAGCTTGAGATGTGTGGGGACAGAAAATTAAAACCTGGAGTTATCACTTGCTTATAATTGAAGAAAAACCGTAACAAACAATTAGAACAAGTTTTTCATTAAGAAAATCTTGTTACTTTCTACATAGAACTTTACAAAAAAAGGCCTTAAAGAATGTGCTTGTCCTTGGAAGAAGCAAAGTCATTTACTCCCAGAACTAGCTGCTTGAGGGAAAATGCTCGTGGAGTTGCACTGATGAACAAATGAGTGAATCAGAAAAATTTCAGCATCACATGGAAAATTTTAGGCAGGTCTGCCTGTTTCAGAGAAGGAGGATGCATACATAAAGAGTGATTGTGCACTCTTATTGCCCAGAGAGCAGTTACAATACTGTATGCGTATTTCTAACAAAAAATAGTAGAAAGATTTATAATCTTGGATATTGGCAATTGATTTTGCTGACTCATTTGTGCAACATATTTGACATAACACATTTAGACTTACTTTCAGATACTTGCATTTCCCTATTTGTAATCCCCCAAACGGCATTTTACAAGAAATTACAGTTGTCATCTGTTTCATCAGTGTGTTTTCTTAACAGAATTGATATCACTGAAAATGATCTTCCATGGGAATTTATGACAGACCGTCTCCCAACCATTTTATTTTTTCCTCATCAGAGGTAATATAACTATTTTCTCTTCTTTTTTTTTAACTTTTATTTTACTAATCTATAACAACTCTGATTGTATGTGTTAGTAGACAGTGTGAGTATCAAGTATGAAATGACAGAAAAGGTCTTTCTTGAATTATGTTTTAGAGCAGTAAAACAACTTGTGGTAGGTGAAGCTTCCTCTAGTACCTGTTACCTGATCTTTTTTTTCCACAGATGCTCATTTTATTTTATTTATGCTGTGGTTTTGATAAATAAACAATGGATAATGACATAGTAAGATGTTACTGTTGTATGACTCAATTTTGTCTTAGTGTAGGCTATTTTTTACCCAAATGTTATGAATCATTAAATCTGCATGTGAGCTGATTGTCAGCTGAGGAACTGCTGATGATAATTACAAAAGTGACTTGGTTGATCACAAGGCTGCAGGAGAAGAAAAAATCACATTGCCTAGTCTTTCAAAAACAGCTTAATTTTGATGAACAAGTGTTATCTGGCCCAAGTTCTTGAATTATTGATTAAAACATGTTTCTTCTGAAATACTTTGAGTACAAACAAACATGTTTATATCCCATACGATAATGAATTGGATTTCACAGAAAACATTTTTGAAGCAACTACATTAGGTAACTTAGAAAAACTCCCCTGTTCCAAATGCAGAGTCCTTCTCAAGCAAGTCAGAAAAATGTCTCACAGGGACGTTGAGTTGCCTGTGGTACATGCTGTGAAGGAGCAGCAGCAATAAACTTAATGAAGCATCAGATATTACACTTGAGTCTGACTTCTGTGCTTCAGAAAAATTGTTTGGGTTCATCCTGTATTTTTTTCCCTGACTTTTATAATTCACCCAGAAGATGGATATGGCCCAAAAGAAATGGACGTGGTCAAAAAAAAAAAACCTGAACGTTTTAACATGACAGTTGAAGGCTGTAGCTGTGAGGAAGGATCTTGTTGGTACTTGGTATTGGAGCAGTTTGGACTCCTGTCTGGTTGACAGTAACAAAACACGCTGTTACACAAAGTGATGGACATGTCTTTTCATATAATGGGATTAGTAGTTACAGCCACACACACCAAAAGAAAAGAACAAAACCAATTAGTTATCTGACTGATTTGTTTGCTTAATTACTCCAGTGGCTTTAAGACAAAGCAGCAAATGGAAAAGGTACAAAGGCTTGTTGACAGCAAGAGGGACTCTCAGAGAAGTGAGTGATGTTTAAAAAACAAACTGTACTTCCCTGCTCCTTGCAGTGCCCTTCCAGTGTTGGAGCATGTTAAGCTACTTCTTCCCAGAGAGCATAAAGAGGCTCCAAATATCTATTTTATAGAGCTGGATTTAACTTCCAACCATGTGTACAGGATGTGGAATGCTTAAATGTTTTCCTTCAACTAACATTCATTAATACCAGTTCGTTATGATCAGCAATGCTGCCATATGCAGTTCAGCAGTTCAAGGACAAATATCTTAGATATGGATTAAGAGTAAAACCTGTTTCTTAAAGTGACAAGATCTTGTCAGACAAATACTGGTCCAGTGCAGAGATACTTACAGCACACAGACTGGAATACAGGTAAAACAGTTCATAAAGAGGAAGTATTCTGTGCTATTCTTCATTATACAGTGTTAGGTTTCTTCAACCCACTATATGAACCAAGATACCAAGTTTGAATTGGGCAGCAGATGCTTAAATAAAATTATCATTGTTTACATACCTGCATTTTTAATGCTAAATTTGTTACATTGTTTCCAGGAAGGAACAAAGTGTGAAGTTCCCAGAAGACTTCTCAGTTAACCTTCCTAATCTTCTTAAGTTTATTTTACATCACTCAAGTCTTTCTGCATCAGAGCCCTGTACCAAAGAATGCCTACATAAAGAGACAGTTTTACAGCAAGGACACATCTCTCACTTGGAGAAAGAAATTCAGAAGTTAAGATCAGAAATCAGTGCCCTGCATCAAGCCCATAACTACCTTGAGGCACAGCTTTCTGAAGCTAGAAGAGAAGAACATCGACTACAGCAGCAGAAGCACACACTGGAAAAGCAGCACAAGACTCTGCAGCTCCACAGTGAGCAGTTACAAGCCACATATGATCAGAAGAATCGAGAATTACTAGAAATGGCTGAAAAGCTTCAAGAATTGGCTGATGCATCAGAAAATCTCCTTAAGGAAAACACATTACTGAGAATCCTGGTGGCATCAAGGGAAGGAAAACTACAAAGCAAAGATGAATCTAAAGAAGCCCTTCAGTCAGAGCAGACAGTTTCTGATGACAACAATGTATTAGTTCCAACAGCTATTACCACAGAGGAGAAGAGGATTGATAATATTGATACAGTAGAGACAGAGCACAGTAGTGAAAACAGGACAGAATGATTGCTTACAAAGTCAAATGATGCAGTATTGAGTAGGTATTTATGCAAATTTTATTGACATTTGTTGTAAATAAAGACTTTCCCACATGATCTAGAAAAAGAAAAATCAAATGGAATATTTTTGTATACTTGAACAGCTTATTAGCTACCCCCATTCTAAAGAGAAGAGGAAAATGGAAAACTTTCTGCACTTTACTATTGCACTAACTTGCAAACACCTGTTTAAAGATACAGATGTTTAGGGGCAGCAGTGTAAAGCATCTGACTAAAGACCAGTGTTTTTTTTTTCCAGCTCTCTTACAGCTGCTAGAAGAAAAATTATACCTTTGATTTATACTTCCCCATTAATTTCTGAGATTTTCCCTTTGCACTGCATTTTGTTGCAGAATGAAAGTGGAGATGCTTCATCTCTAATCAGTAAACTTGAATGGACAAAGTCATCTTGCTACAAGTACTTTATTCAAGAATTTCAGCACTTTGTATCACTTTTGTATACTAGTTGTCTGATTATTTGAAATCCTCAGGAGCCATGTGTGAACTGTTACCTAGTGAAACAAAACTAAAGAAAAATGTTACTGAATTAATTCTGTTCTCCTCAGTTTTTAGGATTTCTATAATACACCAGTCTAAAGTTTATGCATCCAGCTATGCATGCCAGTCTCCTGCCACTAGCATCTTAAAGCATGTGCCAGGGCAAGGACAGCTCTCTAACACCTGTACCCCAGTATACTCCAGAAGCATCTCCAGGAGATCTTCCCTACTGCCAGTATTTGTTTTTGCTTCAAGTTACAGCCTTCAATTAAAAAAGCCAGATGTAGCACTGAAAATGCAAGTCAACATCTT
Organism: Penelope pileata; assembly: GCA_013396635.1. Taxonomy (NCBI): domain Eukaryota; kingdom Metazoa; phylum Chordata; class Aves; order Galliformes; family Cracidae; genus Penelope; species Penelope pileata. The sequence goes on along the minus strand of WBMW01000333.1, from coordinate 1,036,440 downwards.
ACTCTAGAAGAAAGGGACTTCGCTATGACAATGCTGTTGTTGTCTTGCAAATAGTTAAGAATTTGCAGGTAAGCTGGCTAAGTCTGTTACTTATTTAGGATGTACAGGGACAAGATGCAATAATCACTTCCTGGCAAGCTAAAAAAAAAAAGTTGGATTTCATTATTTGTAGCATATTCCAGAACACAGGTCATTACAGTAAACTTTTTTGTCCTAGGCAATTAAGTGTTTGAAAGTCAAATTAGGCACAAAGAAGCTTGAGAGAGCTATGCTTCAAAGCCTGTGTACCTACCCTAATGATCCCAGAGCAGGTAAGCAGGCCTTGCTTGCTTAGTGCTGTCCCTTCACCCAAGCATTTGAGGTTTAGAACCCCCTATTTAACATGTACTGTTACAGTTTTAATAGCTCAACTATAGTATAGAGCAGGAAGTAATAGGGATCTCCTTACTTGGAAGGACTTTTCAGTTGCTGGCTTGAAAACTCCTGCAAACCAACCAGCAATCTCCTTGCTCCCAGTCAACATTATTTCTCATAGGAAAGACTGAAACATCTTGTAGTAGTAGAGTTAAACCAAGAGAGTCATCTACAAGATACGTGAACTGAATTCTACAGCTGACTGTCTTTAGACTAAAATGCCTTTTTACAACAGGCTGTTAACATCTAGTTTACATATACCCAAACTGCTAATTACACAAACAGATGTTCTAGGAAAAATCCATTAGTTACATTTTTGCCAGTTTTGGTAAGCAAAATCTTCTGCAGTTTCAGCATGCGGACACAGAAGAGAAAAGCCTGCTCTACTGCCACTTCAAACTCCTGGAAACCTTCTGGACCATCCCTGAGGGTTCAGTATCCATCATTAGTTCCCAGGTCAGAATCCATCAAAATGGCAGTTTTCCTAGCAGTTGCTACATGGTTAGAGAACTCAGTCTAACAGCCAAAAGCTTAATCTATACCTAGCTGCAACTAAAGGAACTCATTTCCTTTCTTGTAGCTCCTGTGTTTCTTCCCTCAACGTATTACGGTAGAGTTACACTTTCTTTTTAAGAAAATTATTCTGCACCAGTCCAGTAAGCTGTTGAGTTCCGACTTTATAGTTGTGCGCTCAGAAGTTACTAGCAGAAGCAAGCTTGAACTGCAGACCTCATTTTGGAGATCAGGATTCCCATCTACACTTGGGATTGAGGAGTCCCCTTGTGTTACGGACAGTTGCATCATGCTATTCTCATATGCTGTGAGCACAAAACAGAAAGCTTCTGGAAGCCTATTTACAGTTCACAGTTGTAAAGTAGTTCACATTACAGTAGTAGCTCCACCAAAATAGGCTCAGCTAAACATTCAAGTAACAAAAAAATGCTGTTAGTCTCTCACACCAAGATATCCTTGTGTCCATTGCCGGCAATGGACTTTGTGCCAGGTGAATCAGCTCCTGTCATGGAGGAAATAGGATACACAGTTGATGCAAGGAGCGACTTCTCAGTGCATGCAGTTGCAAACAAAGCTTATTTAAGTCTCATCAAGATGTTTTCTGATGAGTCGTGTACACGTGACCTAGTTCTTCACAGTACAGAGTCTCCTGCTGGTTACACACATCATAAGCACAGTCCATGTATTGCTCCAAGTTAGCTATGTACTTCGGTGCCATTTGGAGTTAGCTTAGCTTTCCTCTCTACACAAGGTCCTTTAGCAGAGTACTGCACCAGCAGAAAGGGCTCTTTGGTTTCTCCCTCGCCCACGATGCTTTCCTCATCTTCAGACTGGCTGATCCTCTGCAGACGCAGGTAACACCAGCAGCCCAGTATCAAGGCACCGAGAGCTGCGATAGCAATCAAGATAACAATGACAGTCACCACTCCTGTGGTGGGGCTGTGATCCATAATAGACATGGTTGGTATTTCAGGCTGTCAGACTTCACGATTCTTCTGTCCTCACTGTCAGGCTCACTGTATTTCCAAACTCCTGCAGTAGAAAAAAATAGACATTTAATGAAGTTGTGCAGTTTCACTATATTCAATGTTATATTTATGGTTGGTACCCTCTTTGAGATTCACATGACCCTCCTGCTTGAGAAGCTTGAAGTATAGAATGCACCTATACTCATTTTAAGCTATTTCTTCACAGACTGTCTTTGAATATACAAGTTTCTACACCAAACTAAAGCACAGGAAAACTAAACTAATTTCATCTCTTGACCTGCTTTCAAGATGCACATGGTCAACCTATTAAGGGGTAACAATTTTTACTAAGAGACAGAGGTTGAGACAAGGTACAGAAGTGTCTTAGGATAAGGTAGTTCTGAGAACTAATAGCCCACAATCAAGTTTTAATCCTAACAGAATTAAGCAAGTTTGTAACAGTGAAGTCACTAGGCACAGCTCAGCAAGCTGACATCTCACGTCAGGGATATACCTGGATTTACAAAGTTTTTTCCTCCAGTAGTGGAAGCCATAAAGTGCAGGGTAGAGAGGTTTAAGACTCTCTGATATTCTAAATTCTAAATGACAGTTAAGCTCACAAGTCCGTGACAAGGTAGCAGATCAGCTCCCTTTAGTATTCTCAAAGGAATCTTACAAAGCAGTACATCTGACTGTCAGAAATGCAGCACTTACAGATTTAATACACATCTTCCTAATGCACTCACAGTTCAGGATTGGTAACAACTGCAAAAGTAATTGTAACACTAATGGCTTACCCCAAGTCCATCTGTAACGCTGGTCTGTTCAGAAGGGCTGACTGCGTGGAGATTAATTAGTTCATTGAGCTGTAAAAAGCAAGATGATGCTTTTCATGCATTTTTCCATAAGAAGCAAGCAGAGCTAGCTTTACTGAAGACTTGCTTAAAACAATAAGGGGAAGATTATTATTACAAGCTTCTGCTCCTCCTAAGTGGCTTTCAGATAGTAAAAGCAAGGTAGGGGGTTAGAACTAGTTGTTTCCAGCCCTGGAAACTACAGAAGCCAGCAACTTGTAGCTTACCCAACAAAAATCAACAGCAAGTCTAGCAGGTCTAATTCCCCTCATAAAAAAAGACAGACAAATCAGCCCTACTATATACCATCAGCAGTAGAGCTACTTGCCCCCTGCAGCCAGACATGGATAATTTTTGTCATGATCACCTTAGTTCTGCAATATTAACTCTGCTTATTCAATGCGGGATGCACAGCTGAGGGTGAATCAGAGTGGCTTTTATGTAGTTTGTTTTCACCAGCTAACCAGAAGAGATCTTTTAAGACAACCGAGATGTTAACAGTCGTAGATAGAACAGAAACTTGCAGGACTTGTCTTTGAGGCTCTCCTGTGTGTGAAGGTTTTTGCTTTGATGTGGCAAAGTAGGTGTAGTGAGATGGAGAACTAGGACCTACAGGATGGCTAATGCTGCTTTACCCTTATTAAGCAATTCATAGTCCAGTCTTGAATGTACATGACCATTTACAGATCCCCCTCTTAAAGATTTTCCTTGGCCAAATCTATAGGTCTGTACTCTTAAGGTTGACTGCTTTCTTAAAATTTGAAGAAGACTCAGACCCTCCAAGTTTTTAAACTGTGGGACAGGGAAGGGCACAACTTCCTCTGGATGTATTATCCAGCAAATTTCAGTTCTCTAGGCACAGATCTCGAGTCTGATCTCCCATTAATATCGTCAGGTTGCTTCAAGAAGCTCCTTCTAGCATCTATCCAGAACATTCCTGCTACCTTTGCACCATTACTGTAGTTATGCAAGAGTTAGAGGAAGAAGGAAGCCTACATGCCTTTCGAAAGATGACATTCTTCTAGGAAAAGGACAATCAGATAAAATTCAAGGTCACTTTCTCGAAGCACTCAGCCCACTTCTCAGGGAAGTGCAGTAGTCACTCTGTGCAGGCATATCCTCCTCCAGGAGTCTGGAGCCAGCTCCTCTGACAGCCAGCTGTTAAGCACCTGTGCAGCTTTACCATGGCAGACAGCTAGTTAGTGGGGCAAGGGAGTAACTAGGATGCCAGCAGCATTATTTTATCAGCTTCTGATAGTTTTGTTTCAAACAAACGCAGTATTCTGGCACAAGCTTCAATGTCATCCTTAAGACACGCTGCAATTTTTCAAACTTTTAGGTGAATGCCTAGAGCTAAAGCTCTCCTGCAGCCTTACTTCTGTCTGGAGGGTGGCTCACGTATACATTGCAACTACAGCAATAAGAACCACCAGAGGCCTTTGGTTTGTGTTGTGCTCTAGATGCAGAACTCCAATGCTCTCCAACAGCAAGTGACTGAGATGAGCATTAAGCTGTCTTCAGAGTATTTCTCAACTGGAGAAATGCTGCATTCTGTAGATCCCCTTAAATTGATCCCCAAGGAGATTACAACTAGCTTTCAGACTCACTTTTCTTGAAGCATACCTGAGCTAAAAATGCCCGTAAGCATACCAGGAGCAGCACTGACCTCATCCATCACTTTTATTGTAAGGTATTAGAAGGTACAAATCCCTGATCTTCAAAGGAATTGCTAGCAACATCTGTATGCACTTCTGGAGCTACATCCCTTCCCACCCTACTTAAAGGACACATCTAAGTGCATTTACTCATTAGCAAGATAAGTCAGATTAACCAGTGGGAACTGCAAATAGCCTTTCCTGGTTCTTACAGCATTCAAGCAGTGAAAACATCAGCTATGAGCCATTTCTACTGAAATAACAGCTTTTTTCCCTACCTAATGCCAGCTTCCACTCAACTTTATGCAGTCTTATTATCCAATTCAGAAGTTGTAAGTAAAGGATAAAGCCAGTTTAAATTGGAGAAGGCTGCTAAGAGACAAGTTCTGCTCAAGGCTGGCAGTAGTTCCTAAACCAAGCTTTTAGTGATGGCAGGCATTCTGCTGCTGCTAAGACAGCTGTAGTGCCAGCAGGCATGTTTCTGAAAAGAAACACTGCTACACTAAAAGCCAAAGCTATAGGAAGAAACTTCAGAAGTAAATCTAGCAGAGATCACCCCAATATACCAAAGTCCCCAAAGCAGTAAGCTTAAAGTGAAGTGTTTTTTAAAGATACTTCAGGTGAAATGCTTACTGCAAAGGAAAGTGCAAGTTGAATGAGACAGGAGAAGAGAGATCAGAACACTCAAGTGATTTTGGCTTAGAAATACATAAACAGTAACTATTGCTTAGTTAGAAAAGCCTCCATGTTCAAATCCTTAAGAAGGAACAGCAGCAGCTTGCACAGCATGCTGCTAGCATGCGTTCTCACACATGCAAGGTTACCTTGGAGAACTTCAGAGGAACACTGCACACAGGAGGGTCACAGGAGCATCCCTGTTGCCAGCGGACTGCAAAGTGAGAAGCCTCAGAGCAGCCATTCTGGCAGCAGCGTGCACCCCACAGTCAGAGGCCTTACAGTGCAGCAGCAATCAGGCTTCTCTGCTTCCAAACTGCAGGACCACCACTACTATCAGTTAACTCCAGCTTAATGCCACCTCTTTCTGGTGAGGCCAAATTGCACTGCACAAACTGAGTCTTGGCCTGAGGCTGTTTTAGAAGCAAGGAGCTCTTCAGCAGAAACCATCAGTGCAAACCTCCCCCACAACTCTTATCCCACCTGTGATGATGAACAACAAACAGGGAAGAAGGCTAGGAAGGCTTTTCTGTGGCTAACTCATCATGGATAGGCTTCACAGTCCAGGACAGCCAACAACACAGCAGCCAGACAAGGGTTACAAACACCAGGCCCAGGAGTGACACCTCACAGCATTGCCAGCACCAGCACTTCACTCCCACACAAGGTGTGAAAGTACATCACACTTAATCAAGAATCACTTTTAAAGCTTTACGCCAAGTTAAACTGCACTGGGTTTGTATTTCACAGCAGACAGGAGGATGAAGGGAGGGCACAGCAGCCAGGCAGCTCCCCAGCCACAGCCACAGTTCCACATACACAGAGGCTCCCAGCAGCACAGCGAGGGAAGAGCTCACCCCACAGCCACCTCGCAGGCAAAGGATCCAGCGTACACAGCACCAGGAGCAGGCTCCTGCTGTTAGCACAGTGCTGGCTTCAGAGGCAGCTCCCTGGCAAAGCTGCTGTCACAGCCCCAGCTCACACAGCTCCCTGGAAGTCCCACTGACCCCGCAGCAGGGGCACCCCTGACAGCCACTACCGGTGTGCTGTGTGCCCTGCGTCACAGCTCTGTTCCCTGCATCACAGCTCTGTTCCCAACATACTACAAAACTTGCTGAGACATTAAGACTCCTGATCAAACCCTTTTTACTCACACGTTCATGGCAGTTGTTAAGAAGTGTGTGGCTTTTCTCAACAGCCGTGCCCACCCACACTTGCTCACCGCTGCGTGCTGCTGGCCGGGAGGCAGCACGGTGCCCCACTCACACGACTCCGCAGGGACCCCACTGCCACGCCACAAACCCCGGGCAGGAGCTCCACACCCCGACCTCAGACCGCTGGGAGAAGCGAAGGTCGCGGCGGTTCCGGCCCGGCGTCCCACTCCCCCCTTCCCGGGGGGTACGGTCGCACCGCGGTGCCAGCGCGGGGGAAGACGCGGCGCTGCCCCGGCCGCGTTCAGGAGCCGCAGCCCCCGACAGACACCCGCAGCAGCACGGCCGGGCGGGAGCAGCGCGCGGTGCCGGCAGCGCCCGGGCCGGAACGGCCTCGGAGGGCCGCAGCACGCCCAGTGCCGCCCCCGGAGCCCTTCGGAGAGCGACGGAGCCTCCAGGGCAGGGGGCGGCCGGGCCCGCGCGCGGCCTGCGGGCCCCCGGCTCCGCTCAGGGGCGGGCGCAGACACAAAGAGCAGCCCCGGCGCGGGGCGGAGCCCACACAGCGCGGCAGCGGCGCGCCCCGTACCGCGGGACCCCTCCGGCCCCGCTCTCGCAGCGCGGCCCCGCCGCCCCTCGCCCTTTGTGCCAGCACCGAGTCCGCCCCGGACGCTCACCGTCCACCACAGCCCCGCCGCGCTGCAGCAGCCTCCGCGGCGCTCGCACCGACGCCACCACGGGCGCGACAACCACCTCCCCCGCCGCCTTATATAGAGCGGGGCCGGGCGGCGCCGCGCCGCGGCCAATCCGCGCCCGGCGCTCAGCGCCGGGGCAGCAACAGCTGACGGGAGGGGCGGTGGCGGTCCCCCCGGGGCGGGGGTCGGTGGCCATGCTTCGCTGCGCTTCGGCGGTCTCTGGGTGAGGGAATGGTCCTCATGGAGCCCTCGGCCCTGCCCGGCAGCCTAGCAGCCGCCTCCATGGAGCGCCTCGCGGTGCTCGCCTCTTTGCCTGGCTGTAGGTGCCCTCGGCAGCCTCTGTGGAGGTAACGCCCCGTGTTGCAGCCCCGGCCCCGCTGCGGTGTGAGGGCCGCGCAGCCCGCTGTGCCCGGCGGGGCCTCCCCTCCTCAGCGCCCTCCCGGCGCCTGTACCCCACCCTGGGACCGCGGCCACTGAGGAACGCGTCGGAAAATCGCTCGATTCGGGGTTTCCTGAGCCTTCCGCTGACATTGGGTGTTACTGATGGAGCACGGCGGGGTTCTGCTGCTCCCTGGCGTGGGCAGCTGATGGCAAAACGACCCCAGCGTGCGTGGGGCTCACCTGGGGGGCTGTGTGGCTGGGGGAGTGCTGCGGCTCTGACAGGACTTCAGGTTTGGAAGTTACCATGCACTGGTGCAAACACCCACTGTACGATACACAGATGCTGGTCTGTATCGTTCACAGCGTTATAGGGAGCTCCTTTCTGTTGGTAACCCCACAGCAGTGCTGGGCACAGCAGGAACTCCTGTCAGTGAGTGGCGAGAGGAGGCCTTGGGATCAGTGCTTCGTGGAGGTGTTTAAATCGCATTAAATCCCTGCGGAGATGCCCCTGTACATAACTGGGAATGAAGGCTCTGCTGTGTCTGAGCCCCCCGATGCGCTGCAGGGAAGGGTTGTGCCCTTTTGTGCAGAGACAGAAACAAACTGCACAGAGCTGATGGGCAGGAGTCACCCAGAGACTGCACGCCTCCAGAGAACTCCAGCTGTCTCTTTTAGCATAATACAGAAACTTTCTGCCTTTGAGAAATCTTTTTATAGCGGTTTTGTAACCCGTGTTTAGTGAATGAGCACAGGAGAACAAAGCGGGTTCATTCACATCAGCTCCTTATCTTGCCAATGGGCAGCTCGAGCAGCAAGGGTTGGCAGCACAGGAAATTTCCAGTCTGCTGTGGAGACAGCACAGGACTGCCAGTCTGACAGAACTGCTTAAAGCCTCCTCGCCCCACCACCTTCACCTGTGCCCAGCTAATGCCCACAGCTCACAGCAGCAGCAGGGCTGCAGTGATGCTGTAGCACCGTTTAAGACATACCCTCCTGCTCTGATGCTTTTATATCCCAGCACTCGATATCACAAACCTCTACATGTGCTTATTGGCTTCACTGGGAATTATGTGCAGAAGCGTCCTGGGGTCAGCTGTAATCATTGTCACAGCCATCCCACTCTGCTGGAGCTACTCTGGCCCCCAGCATAGTTGCCAGCAATGCTGATTCTAAGTGTTGCTAATTATAGAGATTCTTCGCTTTCTCTTCAGGGACTATGCCACTGTCAGAGAAATTCATGATCAGATGAAGTTTTGCCTGTTTTGTCTGTTGGAGTGAAATGGCTTCTGCTTTTGCAAACTCACATCACGCTATCCTTATCCTTAACAGCTTTCAGGGAGTGAATGTGGCCATTGTAAACATACCTCACTCCGCAGTTTCCTTTTGTCAGTTACAGGCTGTATCCTCTAAGCATGTTCTTTGTCTTTCCATTAACTAAAGATTTGGAATGGTTACTGGCAACATTTGTTCATTTAATTAGAGGTGTTCTTGTGTTACGTCTGAAGTCATAACTAGTGAAAGGAAACTCTTGCTTCCTCCATTCCCACTTGGACAAACAAGACGTGCTTTCCTAGATCTATAATAGCTGTCCATTTTTCTATTGTTTTCTAGTACTCCAAAATGTGTTCAGTAATCATCTTTGCACTCTAGAAAGTACATAGGTCATGGAGGTCACTCCAAAAATAATGCATCCCGTTTATTTCCATGGAAACTACAGCAGCTACAAAGGACACAATAACACTGTTTGATAGAGCAAATTCTCAGCCACAAAACACTGTTGACTGTTTTTCAACATAGTCACTGCTCTTAGTCATCTGTTTTTTCACCAGCAATGAACAAGAGCCAGCATGCCACGCTTGTAACAACCAGCATCAGCAGAGGTGATCCACTACTGTCGCTGTCACTGCTGCTGAAACACACCACCACCGCCTCACTGTGCTCACAGCCACTGTTTGGTCTCCAGAAACATTCAGCAAATGTCAATGAATGTCAGTGGGTGCCATTTTTTCCTGCATGGAGGAATTCAGTTCCACCCCTTTGCTTCATCCACCCTTCCATGTCAGACACCATTGTGTCAGAGTGCCCCTCTGCTGCCATCTGTCACATGGCAACAGCATGGAATGGGATATTGGTGGGAAGGGTCAGCCTCTACGGCCATCCCACCAACATCTGCCCCTGACGTCGTGGACCAACACAATAAAATAGGAGGCATTGCTTTTGGAGCATCCCTTGTGTATTAGGAAAATAAACAATTCCACACAGTATTTTCTTTTGTGTGTTTTAACTTTTCCTTATAAGTAGCTTTTTTGCAAGTCTATAGAGGGATTGTTAGAGGACAAAATGCTGCTATCTCTGCCTAAGGAGGCACAAGTAACAGCTTGCACCTTTACTTGCAGGCCCACTGGAGAGCCCTTGTATCACAGAGAATGGGGACTGAGCTGAATCCCCCCAGCAGCCTGGGCAGGTAAGTGTTATCTTTCCTTGTTTCATCTGACAGAAGGGACTGAGAAATTATTAATCCAGCTCTGCAACTGAAGAGGAATGAAAGCATGTGAAGATGCTGTCCATGTCACAGTTTAATCTTCAAAAGTTTTATAAAACTTTTGAGGTTACACTAAAGGCAAACTTGTTTCCTCTGCAAGGGCAGGCTGTACATACCACAGAATGTACCTTGCAATTCTTCTAGTGTGGAAGCCTATCAGCTTCCCATATCCTGATGCTTAAGAAACCATCTCTTGGCATTTATTCTCAGTCATGGATGAGCCTGAGATCTCCACGGCTCCTACTGTTGGCTGAAAGTCTGAGGTTGTTTTTAACCTTTCTGCTTTTTTGTGCACAACGTGTTGCTTGACATCTTTAATATAAAGTTGTCTGCTTCTGTTTGCTGTATCTTGTCCACTAAACACTATGCTGTTCTGAATATCCATTTGTGTATGTTCCCATGTCCACACTATCTCTTACTGTCATTTTGCTATGACTCACAAAATTTAAAAACACATTTAAGATTAGCGTGAAAATAGATTCACTATATCTGAGTAGCAGAAATAATTTGTTTTAGCATTAATTCCACCTTCAGGAATACCCACCTTATCTATTTAAAGAAAACCCTTAAAAGATAGTTCTCACATGACAGAAGTATGGTAATGATGGATTCTTTTATTCTCTAAGGCTTGCATGCCTTGTCTTCTGACTTGAAAGAGCAGCTCTTGTAATTAATCACGCAGATGATAACGAGAAAGGTGAAAACAGTACTGTACAGCTTACTGATACAGAAGTCTCATCTTTGTTTTGCTGCAACACAGCTATCTCATATTCACTTCTACTGCCTCAAAGTATGTGAAATGAGGAGCTGCTTGTCTTTTGCTGACTTGAAACATCTCTGTCCCATGTGTTGGAGGCTAGTTTTGTATCTTAAGGATAAAAAAGATGCAGGGGCATTTCCTTTATTTATAAAGCTGGAGGTATGAAGCCTATTGAGGGAAAGTGTCTGATGTCAGTGCCACCATCTCAGACTCAGTGTATCATGGTGCAGACAGGCAGTTTCCCATCTTTCCAGGACGTTACTTTGAATCAAAGAGTTATTTGAAACACAACACTGTGTAGGTTTTAGAGCAATCAAGTGTTTTGTAACCAGGCTGCAGGAACTGTCTGTAGTAAATGTGAGAGGTAACAGTTTCCTAGCTGAGAGATTTGGCAATGTAGTAAACTTTACTTTGCAGGAACAGCATTTGCCTGACACCACAGGTAACTGTTATGCTGAAAAACAGGTTCTTCAAAATACATTTGGAAACCAGATTTGTGAGTGGGAGGGCTGTTCAGCATTTCCTTCGGTTTAACTTGACCACAAAGACATATGCAACAAAACTATTCCCTGACCCAAGACTGGAGGCAGAGCCAAAACTTTTTTCAATTCTTTCCCTCACCCATGGAAAAAGTCCACATATTTTATGTTCCTGTATGCAACAGCCTTTTCCCCTTCCTGATGAACCTAGCACCCTCCTAGTTCCTTCTGTCATCAGTAGTGTGACCCAGAATACACTCCTGCGTTGGCAAAGCAACCTCTTTCTTTGTAGGACGAACATTCTGTGCTAAGCTCCTGACTTATTTCTTAGTGTGAAATAAAGGACTGCAACAACGGGTATGGTTAGATCAGTAAGAGCTTGGCCTCCTTCATAGCCTGCAGGTACTCTGGAGGAGCAGGGACCAAAATACATTTTTAAAGAAGTCTTAAAAGAGCACATTGCTAACTGTTATGTGTGTTGGTTTTTTTTTTTTTCATTTACTATGAAGAAATATTTTCTGATAAACTGAGCACTTCAGCTACTTTCTAGAAGAGCTGACTGCATAAACTGCTGTGGAGTAGTTTAGAAATATGTGAGATAAAGGACATTGCCTGTCTTTACTTGATGAAATTAACATCATGGTGGATTTATAAGGGTGGCAAAATCAGTAAATGTGACCTCCCTCCCTACACTCCTGATGAAAATACTTTTTTTTTTTCTGGTTTGGCTTCTTAGTCATTTGGGCCTAACTTCAATTTATTAATTCCTTCCAGTTCAGAATTTGCAAAGGCTTATAGAACTTGTGAAAATCAGTGTTTCTGTTCTTCCTTTTCTTTATATAGATTTCCCAGAGAATCTTGACAAACTTCCTTGTTGTGTTCTTCCCACTCTTACCCTTTCCAGAAAAGAAGCAGGTGTATAGTATTTATCTGTTCAAATAATTGCAGTATTAACTCAACCAGAATGGTTTGGCTGTAAATCTCTTCCATTTTCATTCTCTCTGCTTCATTTTCATTTATTGATTTTTTTCTAATGTTGCAGCTTTTGCAGGTCTCCAGGTCACCACAGGTTCCCCTGGGAAAAAATTGTAAGTAATACCAGAATGTTTTATACAAAAAACACAAAGAAAATTACCTATATTACAAAAGCAACCCTAAGCTGCGGTTGTATTTTTCTACTTTTTTAATTTATACTTTATAAAGAAGGGTCTGAGTTTTCTTTTTCACAAAAAGGGAACAGCAGATACACATTTGTAATTGAATCCAGTAGAGGGGACAACAAAGGGTCTGAGGCTGAGCAGTGTGTTGACCCTATTATATCTACCAAGAAACCATTTGTCCCTAAGAGTCCAAGTCCTCTAAACTATGGCCCTCTAAATTTTGCTGTGCATCTCCTTCTTTTAACACCTGGAAGGTATTAAAAATTCCAGTTGTAAAGGAGTCCTTGGTGTGTATGTATGATTTGTTATTGAGAGTCCAAAATTGGTTGGTCGGCACACACAGTAAACAACCTGTAAATAACCTGTCCTGCAGACTGGAACTGAAGCTCTTCTCTCTTAAGTTTACCACTCTCAGTTGGTTTGATCAAGTAAACAAAAATTGTTTTTAAATGTTTACCAGGTTTGTAGCCCTCTCCTTGTTTATTGTTTGCCCAGCTCAGGCCATGTTTCTTGTCTGGTCCTATTGGCATATTTTGATTTTGAATGTTAGCATTTGTGCTGACTTGCATTATTTTGCTTTGAATTTTTGGACCCCTCTTGAAACTGAATCACAATAAACATTTCAAAATTGAATTCATAGACAAAATGGTTTTCGAGTGATGTAAACAGAGGAGCTGGAAAAGTTTTGGATAACTAAATCCAAACCGATAAATCTGTTCAAGCAGTTCCAGCTAGTCCCTAGAAGGCTCTGATCATCATATGTTTTCTGCAACTTTCCTGGTAAGTTTTGCCTAGGCATAATTGTTAACTGCTCTGGAGAGGGCCCACAACCTATGAAAGCCAAGGCAGGAGTATTGCATCAGAACAATCAGAAAATTTGTCATAGACAATATTTCATGTATGATGCAGCTATTTTATATATTAGTAGCAAAGAGAATTAAATAATTATTGCAACTTAACCTATCTGTAACTCTCTCTTCTTCCCTTTACTTCCATTGTTCCAAGTCTCAGGTAAAGACAATTTTATCTTCTGTTTAGGATTAGTTACATTCTCCCTCTGAAAATCTACAGCAGGGCTTAATTTGAATGGAATCTACTCTGCAGTAACTGCATTCTGCTATGTTAAATCCTGACTGGCAGCACATGTGACTGTCCCTGCATCGTAATTATTGGTGGCATTCTGTAAGCAGGTTGGGTAGGTGCCGCATAGGGTGCTGTGCTAGGTGGTGCCTGGTCACTGTGTGGGGTCAGGAACACACCTCTGGAAGGAGGACGGAGTGCTGCAAGGCTGCCAGAGCCCTCAGTGGGACCTAGGGCGAGAGAGGGGCTGTGCTGTAGCTGCCAGCCAGTCCTTGGGGACACCGGAATTCCAAGTGTCACCCTGCACAGTAAGTGGTGCCCAAGAAGTGTGCATTTGCGCCTGACTGTTTTCTGAGTCAAGTTTTACATCCTTGTTGCATCAGCTAGGAGGCTTCCTTGAGCAGTGCCAGTGCCTCCAAAGCGCAGGGAGGCAGAGCTGGGAGTGCTGCGCTCCAGGGCTGCGGTCTGGCCTGCAGCAGAGTAGCCTGTTCTCCAGTGACCTAGCTGCTGTCTTGACTCAGCTTTGAGAGTTCTGCTTTTATAAATCTTCCTCGTGATAAATACGGGCTAAGTTCTATACGCCGGAAGTGAAGTATAAATTTGATTTTTATAGTGTTTCTGTTCTGAATAGCTTTAGTCTAGAAAACCCTTTATTGCAGCAGAATTAATGCACTGGTGAAGCTGTTCCCTCCCAAACACTTTACAGTAGCTGTCAGCATCAGATGTTTTCTAGGCACTATGCTCGCTGCCTAGCAACCACGCTGGGTGAGCTTGCTGCCAGCCATCCCTGTGCAGGGCCCTGCGGGGCACGCCGCAGCTCTGCCCGCCTGCCACCAGCCCTCGGGGACACGGTGCCTTCCTTACAGCCCTCAGTGCCCTGCAGCTTCCCCGGGGTGAGTGCACAGGACTTCAAAACAACATTGCAGCTTTTTCTGTGAAACAAAACCTATACAGTGTTCCTTATGCTGAGATCTCCCAGTCATTCCCCCAAAAACAACTGTTGGAGGAAATATTTGGACTTTTTTCTCCCATGTTTCAAAACAACAAAACTGGAACGGCGCGTTCTTTGAAGCTGATACTGATTGACATAAGAAATTGAATCAGTTTACAACACTGAAAACTCAATTGTCCCTTAAGTACAATGACGACATTTCTCTCGTTCCTGTTTATTTCCTGTATGACTCTATGATTCCTTTGTGAATGCATGCCCTCCATTTTAGAGAGCTCTGTGTCTCTTGATGAGCCTCCTGTATAGGCTACATCCTCCTGTGAGGTGTCTCTGCTACCACTAGCCATTGCAGCCCTACTAGTAAGGGCTGCTCAGGACAGCCTGCACCTCTCAGCATCTGACGCCACGGCAGTTCCATGTGAGCAGCTGGCATGTGGCACGGGCTGAATGCTCACAGCCAGCATGCTGTGCTGGGGCTTGTAGGGTGCTGCACCCTGAGGAACATAGCATATGGTTCTGCTGGGGAGAGCAGATAACCTACGGATACAGGGCGGTTCCCTGAATTTCTTTAGGTTTGTGAAGAATCGAGAACTCTGTTGTGAGAATATTAGCAAGGAAAAGAGAGTGGGGAATCAGAAGGACAAGAAAAGTGCTTGAAAAGCTAAAGGAGAATATAAAGCACTGGAGGACAGTGACACTACCATCCCAGCAACCTGTGCAGATTACCCAGACACCATTTCCATTTCACTTGTTGGGGCATCGTAGCTATGGCAAGGCCCTGAATGTAGGTTTGGATGGAATATCTATAAAAGCAGATAGGAGGTGGTTCTGGAAACAAGGCTGGCATTAGGTACACGTCTTTTGAACGGGAAAAGCAACACAATTTGCAGGCATTCAAACACGAAAGGTATCGCAATTTACATCTGTGAAGAGTTATGGCTGCTAACAGTTTTGAATTCTATAGTATATGTATATGGAGCTTATTTCTTATCGGAAGTCTGGATGGGGCTGTGACTGGGGGGATTATTTGCATCTCATGTTTCCATATGAAGTAATATCAGGTTATTTCTGTTTGCTGGAGGGACAGTGCATAGCCAGATAAGCTGCATGTCTACAGATAGGAGTCAGATTGTAGTAATAGCCTTAAATAATATAGAGGAAAAAGTCTAAATTAGCAGTGTTGGTGGAGCTGGTGTTCCAGCCCTCATAGTGCAGACAGGTCTGAAATGTTTTTTCTGTGGTTCCTCTGGTATACGTCCAAGTCATCTGTTTTCTGATTGTTTAACAGGACATTGCTTTCTAAATACAGATAAACAGCTGTAGCTGAGAGCTGCAGTGTGGCTGATAGCACTGAAATGTAGGCAGGGGGTCAGAACGCTGGACAATGGGAGGGTGATCTCCAGGCTAGCAGGCAATAGTTCAGGGAGCTGAAAAGCTCAAAAAAACTCTTGGGAAATTCTGTGTTATACAGCTCTTCAGTCACTTGGCTACTCTTGAGGTTTATTTAAAGCAAAACCAAGTACTGTTTGGAGTAGAAATCAACTTATTACCTAGAGTCATGTGGGAATCTAATGGCTTTACCTTTAGCTAGTAGCAGAGCAGACTGGCAGCCAGTTCTAAAAAGATTCAAATTGGAAGTGACACAAAAGATTGTCACAGACCCAACACAGCACTTAGACCAGGTTTGCAGCTACCTTCAAGATGTTTGGAAAGCCTCCTAGACACAACTGATACCTTCCATTCTACCACGCTAGGCAGAAATGTAAACAGATCATTCCAGAGACCTGCTTCTTGCTGCTGAGGTAACACAAAACAGCCTTGTAAATGGAAATCTGACATCCACGCTGGCAGCTGCAGACATCCTTAGTGCAGATGTACCAAGAGTAGGAAGGTGTTCACTCTGTGGTGGGAAGATGCTGTCTGGGGCAGTTGGTGGGGGCATTTCAGTCCCAGACAGCTGCTCTGCTGCATCTCCTTTTCCTGTTAGGCCCCTTGGTGCTCCAACTCCTCATGGTTCCTCCTTGTCTACAGCTGACTGGCTACTGTGCTCCTGGGGTGAGTGCAGCAGCCCAAGCCCTGCTCCTGTTGGTGCGATTGGGCCATACCGGTGCTTCCAAGTGCTGCTGCTTAGAAAAAATTCAGTGGGCATTGATTTGCTTCAGCTCAGTCGTCCACCAGAGGTATATCCTTAGCTGAGACTCTGGCTTTGTCAGAAAGAGGGCTGGAAAGGACATGTGGCACTTCACATAGTTTGTTCAGGACCATTTTTTCCTTCCATCACTGTTATGTGTATCTAGGTCCTTCACGCTGGCTTTTTACTCTAGCTTCTTTTGCAGAAAGCTAATCATTTGCATGACCAGCTCTGTTCCAAATGGCTTCAAAAGTTGTCATACTGCTAACCTCAGAAAGCCATGAGTAAATGTGTTCTAGCCAAATATCCCTAGAGAGGGAATTACAATGCTTTCTAGTAATATTGGGTTATTTCTTTCCATTTGAAGAGTTAGCTTGAAGACATTTTTGAAATTTCTTTTGCAACTAGGAAGATTGGGAGAGTACATCAAAAATAATGAAAACTGAATTTCTTTAGTAATCTTGTCTCCCCAGGGACTTGGAATTAAAGAAAAGACTGCATATCAGAAAGCTCGAGACAGTGTCAAGAGACCACAATTCTAAATTAAGCTGCTAAACTAAATTTTCCCAAAGATCCACATCTTCAATCAAATGTGACCAAATTGTTCTCAGTTGCAGCATCAGGCATCATGATGTAACTACCACAAAGAATTTCAAGGCTCAGTGAATTTCAGTTCAGGATATTTTAGTAAGTATACTCTTGCATATAGAATTCAGAAAACCTTTTGTAGCAGGGTCCAAAAGCCCTCAGAGTTAAGCCTCAGTCAGCTCTAGGCTTGTTCTCCAAGGAGAGAAGTCTTGTGTTAGGAATTATTGGACAAACTGTCAAGAACAAAGTTGAATAAACAGCAGGACAGCAAACCAGACTCATACTTCAGCCTTCCTCTTAACTGGATCTGGCAGCAGTATTTGCAGTCTACTCATTCTGGAAAATAAAGTTAATAGTTAACTTCAGGCAGATTTGGCCTTAGACAATAGTTGGAGGGTAACCTTTCTGAAGAAAAGGAAAAACCATTGCAGCAAATCCGTAAATGGTGCTTTGCCCTTTTTGTTAATAGGGAGTGAATAGCTCTGTCCGGTGATACAGATCTGTTTGAATGTGACCCGAGCACAGAGTGAATGGCTGTGGGTGAGGCTGCGCTCTGTGTCACTGCTGGGCTCACAGGTGATGAACCTGCTTCCATCCCTGGGGTTAGGCCACATTTCTTTGGATTGTGACCTCTCATCTCACCAGAATCTGTGCAGGAATCAGTGCAGTCTGGTAGCTTCCCCAAAGTCGTTTGTTTGTTCTTGATGCCGACTTTCTTTGCATTGGCTCTGTTCTTTGCAGGCCTGTGCTTTCTGGCAGAAATACCGTTGTTCCAGTGCAGGCTGCTTGCATTCCTTGCAATGAGCTGACTGACCTTCTTCTTCTTCATTCTTTGTGTGTGTGTGTCAGAAGGGTGAGAAAAGTGGAATCCTTGCCTGTGCTGTTTTTAAATAAACCTGATTGTCACACTTTCTGAAGATGAACAGCAGGATTGCAAAAGATCTTCACATGTTCTGGCGGCTGTCAAGACAAAATTTTCTTGTCTGTTCTTTTAAAATATGTGAATACAGATGGATTAAAAGTGGAAATAGCACCTCCTGCTTGATGTTGGCTGTGCACAGCAGGGCTGGGTGCAGTTCTCACCCTGGTGCTGAGCAGCCACACAGGGTTACATTGCTGCCACAGAACATGACAGATTCCCACTCACATTGGGACCATGCTAAAGCCAAACACAGTCACTTCCAAGCCAGCAGTGCAGTGGGCTGCTCCAGGCAGCACACTGAGTCTTGGCACCAGCTGGACAATACTTGGACTCTGCATTCGAGCTCTCTTCTCTGTGCACATCAGCACGCAGTGCTGCTGTAATTAGGCAACCCTAGAATTAGAAAAAAATCATGGTTTTGCAGCCAAATCTATAGATGCAAGCCTATGGATTTATTTATTTTCTTTTTCTTTTGTTTTAGAATCCCCCTTTGTATTGTGCTGGACGATTATTAGTTGTATATGTAGTTTTAGGGATTCAAAGTTTTTCTTGTCTTTTCCCCCAAACCTGACATTTCATATAAGCAAAAACCAAATCTGTATATCATGTAGTCAGAATGCAAAAGTAGCGTAGTAAAAATAAACACTGCCACCTGTCTCTGTCTGCAAAGCAGCAGCCAGTGACAGAGGCTGTGGCCCACACTTATGTTAGTTAATTTACTGTAGTGAAAAGGCAAATGGGGAAGTGTAACTCATGTGAGGGTCTTCCAGTGAAGAGCTCTTTTAACTCAGCTTGTATAAACCTACTTTTTCTTTGTTCATTTCTTTTTTCCTTTATCTAACCAGGCCCTTTGCTATGACTTTGAGACTAAGGTGATGGTAACTGTGCAAACAGTAGAAAGGAGTCAAAACTTAACTGAGAACACTGGGTTTTTCTTTTTCTTTTGCATCTTGAAGAGCACTGCTTGCTCTCACAGAGCACGGCTTTCTGGAGGTTCCTTTGGCACAATACTGCTTCAGATGACATGTGCAGTGTTCTGCAAATCCAAACTGCAAATGAAAGCTTGGAGTACAGCAAAGAGATTCCTGAGCAGCATGGAAGGGTTAGCTTTAAGCACATACCTTGGAATGCTTTGCAGTGCTAATTGGCTTGTTGTCATGCAAACAGACTATGCAGCTTTTGGAAAGGAGCTGGTATGACAACTACAGCTGAGATAGCTCTGCTGCATGCTGTGTTAAACAGCTGATGTTTTTAATACAGAGCACTGGTGTACAGTGTAGCTTTTAATATCCTTGAAATTAGAAACAGAATTATCCATCTTAGGAGGGAATTTGGGAAGTCATCTAAGCAGGTGCAGCACGAGGTTCAGACTGGGTTGCTCATGTTCTTGAAAACTTCCAGAGGTGGAGATCCTACAACCTCACAGGGTGACCTGCTCCAGTACTCAGCTGCCCCCTTGTTTCAATTTGTGGCCACAGAGATTTTGGAGTGGTTTGCTGGTTTCAGCCTTTCAGGGCATGGGAAGTAAAAAGGGCAGAAGACATTTATGGTGCCAAGCACAGGCAGTCACATACCGCATTGACGTAGGTTCTGAGCTGGTGAAGCATGATGGACTTGAGGTCAGCAAAGCGTTTCTGCACGCGGACACACACACGTCTTCAGGCCACCACGGTGAGAACTGGGAGCTCTGGGTGTGAGCAGATCCGGTGCCAGCCCTGGCTCCTGGCTGCACAGAAGGGCCCGGGGCAGATGGACACCCAGCAGAATGCTCAGAGGGCACATGAGTGTTTTGTGAGGCAGCTGTACAGAGATCATACCGAGTTGCACCACAGCTGTATGCCCTCCTAAGTGCTTTCACTTGTGTTTCATACTGCAGGGCTGGAAGGAAACAGAGTGACCTTTGTAGATTGCATGGTTATATACTCTTACAGCTTTTAAAGCCATAACGTAGGTGCTACGTAGTTCCACATATTTATATATTTTTAGCACATTTATCAATTGGTACAACTAAGATCTATTGTCAGGGAAGTCTTAATATACCTCTGTTCTGCTCTTTTCAGGGCAGGCAATGTATTCCTGTACTAAATATGTTCTTTTCTTTTCCTCTTTAATTTCCTAGTAAGTTTGAAAGTGATTTAATTATGCTAATGAACCTAAACAGTGCTCGTTCTTTGTAGATACTACATTTTTACCTCTCTCTCCTAGTATTTGCCTTGTCTTTCCCTTTTAATAGGCAAAGAGCCTACAAAAAAAAAAAAAAAAAAAAAAGCAAACAAGGAAACAAAAAAAAAAAAACCACACAAAAAGGAAAACACAAAAAAAAGAGCAGTAGTTAGGACATTACTAGGTACACAACAGCAGAACCAGAGATGAAGAATTTGGCACCATAAGTAAATCTTGGCTAAGCTTTTTTGATTGCTTGTGATTCAACTGATGACACAGTTGTAAAATTGGATCGCCAAAGCCATTGAAAGCGGAAACTTTTGTTGGGCTCTTCAGCTGAGGTTCCCCACCTAGATTTGACCTCCTTGGGAAGTACCTTATTTGATACTTCTGCTTTCTGCCTGTCCTTGTGTTGCTTACAGACAATCCAGTTTGTGAGCTAAAGGAATCTATGAACTGTACCAATGCAGAGATAAACACACGTGCAATGAGTGAATCAAGGGCAAGGATCAGTGCCAAGAGAGGCTGCCAAGAGGCAGCAACACATTGGAAGACAGGGAAGGTGGAGAAGGACTGGTGCAGCATTCTGATGTTTGAAGTAGTTTCATAGTTTGCTGACAAATCCTGGTATGTGGTGTCTCAGGGGAAGATTTGTGCATTCCCTGCCATATGGACTGGCTGCCAGAGCAAGATACTATTGAGAGAGCTCTTAAGCTCTTATCCTGGAGAGATCTTGCCCTCATTTCAAGATGCAATAGACAAGGATAAGAAAACATCTAAGCTCTCAGCCACATTATATATATACCTGCAGCTGCAGATGAGTCAATCTGGCTAATAAATTAGTTAGCCTAAAAGACCAAAATATTTAAATTCTATTGAAAATGCAGTTACATAGAGTGAATAAAAACAGCTGCTTCTCTGAATGGCCAAATCAAGGAATGCTTGCTAGGCTAGATTAAGACTTTCCCAATCTTTATATCAAATTATTCTGTTCTTCTGAGTGAATATCAGAATTGGTATATCAACAGAAATTGTACCAACACTTCATTACCTGGTTTTAAGAAATACTTATATTTAAAGTTGTACTTCACATTTGAAGAGTTTTGCCAGCTCTGGAAAGTTGTGATTGCAGCCATAGAAGCTATTTCAGTGCAGGTTGTGGTGAATGAGACCTTCGGAGGAAGAGAATTTTGCCAGCTGAGACAGCATTTGTTTCCTGTGTCCCACCTGCAGCTTCTGACACCAGGACTTCATAGAGAACTTCACAGAGAATTAAGTCCATATTACTCAATAAGACAAATAAAAAATATGTCAGCTTCCCAAAGCACACCCATCTAGTGGTATTTTCAAGGCAGACTGGAGTCAGTGGATCTGGAAATGGGGCATATTTAGGAGACTTTAAAGAAGTTGAGTTACTAGTGATATTACCAAGGCTTCTAACTGGGATGTGCTCCGGGCAGTAAGAAAGAACTGTGAGGAAGGTTAATAGGACCAGAGAGACACTTCTGAACTGAACAGCACCTGCAATAAGCAGCAAGAAAACCTTCTTGGCAAAATAATGGAATTCTTATATGCAGCGCTGTTTCTCAAGCTTGTCACATTTATGCCAGCTGATGAGACAGCATTGCCTTTATAGCTATAAGATTTTCTTATGCCTTACATACTTCAGTGTTTGCAAACTGTCCAATCTGTGCTGTACAGACACAGGCATTGCTACATACCAAACTAACAGCATTTTTCCTGCCTTGTTTCTTCACTGCTCTCCATAGCACAACTAAACTTTACCAAACAAATCAGTGGGGTGTTATGGTAAACATCTCTCGCCTTGTGTGGATATTGTGTAAAGGAAGATTAAATATTTTTCAAGCTACAAAATTTTAGCTGTAAGATAAATGATGTATTCCTTTATTGATTCTCTTCATAGTTCATTCAGTAATGGGCTTGAGACTTTGTTAGGAACACATTTATATTCAGTATCCTTTTCTCTGTGAGAGGCACGTCACATCTTAACACAATAGGTTAAGTGCTGTCTCTATAATACACTGAAAATAGCCCCTTGAAACTGCCCATAGCCACGCAATGCTTGACCAGCTGTGCCTGGTGGCTATGGATAATTTTCCAGCCTTTGAGTCGCCTTTGATGTCTTCCTCTACTGTGGCATTTGTTTTTGTTTGTGAAGTGTTATTAAAATACACAATCCTTTGGGGAAAGCTTATATTTTAATGCTAGATGAATTATTTATAGCTCTAGCACTTACAGAAATGGAATTGCCATATGTTAATATGGCTTTTAAACTTACACTCAGAGGGATGCAGAAAAACGACAAACAGCGCATTAGAAGCCTGTAAATGTTACTCTGTCTGAGGTTAAACATTTAGTATGTTTATCTAGCTTCTGTGAAAACAGTTGCTTTGCTGTATGATTCACTTCAGTTCTGGAAGCAGAAAAAGAATTCACTACGTGATAAGTCCATATGATAAGTCACTGTGCTGTAAGTCCATAAATGGTTTTAATTTGCTCAGCTGAGAGACTGAGTAATGCAATGCATATCTGTATATATATATCTGCAAAGATGCTTTTCCTTTAGGTGTGACCAGAGGTCAGGGTCACTAGGATTTTTAGAGGAAAACATCCTCTTTGTGTGTGTAGAACTAAAATACACACCAAAGCCTGTGCAGAAGGTAGAGAACTGGTCCTTGTATAACCAAATGTATAATGTCATGATGTTGGATACCTGAGAAATAGGAGCTGGGTGCAGGCAAGCCTGAAGGCAGATTATGTTCAACTACAGGTATGGACAGCCTGCAGCTTCCCTGCCACAGGAAGGTCACACTCCTCGGCTGGATTTGGTGAGTTGCAGGTTTTCATACCCGAAAGTCCCATTTTGTAAGTGACTCCATTAGCAGTTCAGATGTGGGGAAGAGATGAACTATGGATTTAAATAGCAGAGCTGTGTGTGTTATGTGACAGAAGACATGTCCTGCAGTACCGTTGTAAATGGTTGTAATAAACCTTTACTATCTCTGAATCTGTTGTAAACAGAGCTCCAGCAGACCATGGGCCTGTAGAAGCATGGTGTGTACCACTGACTTCAGGAATGACTTGGGGAGGGACGCTGACTTCCCCATTCTGCCTCAGCATGACCTTGGCCACAGTCACCAGGTGTTTCGTTACCCCACAGACATGTAGGTGCCCAACTGCTTCTAATCCCACGGGGATTTAGTTTTACGTCTTAGTCTGAAAAATGAAAGTAACAGTTCCTTCTCACAGTGTGAAAGATCGTGGATGACGTGAAGCATGCAAATACAATGATATTTTTGCACACTGTAGCTCAACAGTTTTCAGCTGCCTCCCCTCACAGCAAGCCTGTCTCTGCTTTGTGATGAGCGTTGGTGTTGTGACAAGTGTTGGCCATAGCCAACCTCCCCAGTGGGAAGCTTTAGCTCTGTGCCACCACAGGAGCTGGAACGAAGTCAGCTATTTCCAGTGCCCTCTGCATGTCACCAGTGCTTGAGGTGGAGGCACATCCAGAGGTGAAGGGGCTCCAGAGGCTGAGTGTGGTGGAAGTGCCTTTGGGATCCGCCAGGTGCTCAGGGCTGGGAGCTGGGGCAGAGGGTCACACAGCGCCCATCAGACCTGGCCCAGCTGCTGGTTCGTAAACGTATCTTCAAAACAAACCAAGTCATGTCTGCAACAGTAACGAGGCCGTGGTCATAATCATTAAGTGGAATTAATCTACACTGATATTATACATTTTCACAGGATATGAGCCCTCCTTCTGACCCTTCATGTGCACTGGGTAACGAGCGTGTTGTTGCTGTCCTTGTCTAGGTCTTAAAGGCAGCCACAAATGAATGTCTGTAAACAAAGTATTCTACAAAAGCACCTAGAGCAGAGTGCATAATATAGAAAAATCCATTGATTTCTGTAGAAATTATATTCAACTACTAAGTGAAATGTTTTAGAAATTTCAATTTGGGCAAGTAATTTTAGCTATTTAAGTGGGAAAAATATGACTTTGGGATTAGAAGGGAATTAACTTTGATATATTAAGTATTAGGTTTAGTTATAGCGTGTAAGATGTTTGTGTGGAATAGCATTGACCAGAGCAGTACTCCAGCCTGAGAAGCACTGCATGAGTTGTGCTGTAAATGTAGTGCCTGCTCCAAAGAGTTGGTATGCAGCAGAGCAGCTAAATCTGAGACAAAGTGTTTAAGAAATCTACACTTATTTTGGACTGGCTGTGCAGGCAGCTACAGCCTAGTGAGTAGCTGTAAGGAAAACCCAATTCTGCCCATGAGGGGAAGGATAGGCACCAAAATTTGAATTTGTTCTTGAAATGTCTTTTCTTCTTGGATCTGTCAGGATGAAAAGGATGCAGAGCTGTCTGAAGTGGCCTCTTAGCATCTCCCATCTGGTGCAGCCTCTTCAGAGCAGTCCTACCCCCCTCTTGTCCCCGCAGGTCCCATCAGAGGCACGTTTCAGAGGAAGGTCAGAGCACTGCTATGCTCAGAGCTCAGCACGCAGTGGATAGACTAAAGAAAAGCAGTACTCTGGGAAGCGTTTCCAAAACTGGCAGTTCAAAGAGAGGCAGGCAGTTCAAAGCTGTGGAGTCGTAAATTAATCATTTTTCATCCAGTGCACAAGTGTGATGTTTTTGCTGTTTCCTCTTTTGGTGTCAGCAGTGTCCCCTACTGTTAGGTGCAGCAGCACACCAGATCATGCCCTGTGACAGCAATCTGATACTACTGCTTTTGAATCCTGTTGCACATTTAAGAAATATATAAATTACACTGCTTTTTTGTGGTTCCCTTTATTTGAACAACTGTGGTGAGAATAAAATAAGTTCTATTTCCGTCCTGTCCACAAAAGAATGATCTTAAGTTTGAATTTCTTTCCTGCTTATGTTAGCATTTGCTTTCCTAATCCTGCAAGCATGCAGGCCTGTCATGTAGCAGAAACCAAGGGTGTACGTGCTGCATGCAATTCCCAGGCCCGGCTCCTGACTGAAGGAAACCAGGTGTCTCTGTTGAGCTTAACTGGCATTGTGTGTTCATCTGAGAAAATGACTTTGCTCCAAAGTAGTAATGAAGTACTTCTACAGTGTAGTACTGATCAAATTTTGAGTAAAAAGTGAGTAAGAAAGTGCACAAGACAGGAATTAACTACTTTTCACTTGTGTCTACTTGTAGATACACACAGTGAACCAGATTTAAGGACTAATGTTTATTTCTATCCTAGACCAATTCAGTATGTCATTACTTTCTATAATGATGCTGCAGTTGAAGCATATTCCAGTTTGTTTTGCACTGAACTAGTATCAGTAAGAAGGAATTGAAGCTGAACTTAGGTATGTCTCTTTTCCCAGCACATTTTAGCTGTGTGAAATGATATTACTGAAGTAGATCTGTAACATCTGGCTGCTCTTTCCTATGGAGACAAGTACTTTCCATAAATTTAATGTTTCTCTTTCAGTCTTTATAGCAGAATGTGAGAGGGCTCAGTGTTATTTTTATGCTCTGTGTTAGAAACAGAAAGGAAAAATAATTTGCTATGGAGAGGTAAAAAGTGGCATTGACTGTAGTGATTTTATGCATATTTTTCTAATTGAGATCAAGTTCAGTGTTTGTTGAACGACATCAACCCCAGTAAGGTTGTTAAAGATATTTATAAATATGCTTGGTCATGGATATGAGATCTTTTTGAGTTTGACCTAGCACTTTGTGGCTCCTGGGCTTCTGAAGTGTGCTGGTCAGACTGCCAGGTTAGGCTGCCGGCCATTCCTTCCATTCAGTGCCAGCGTAGAAGGGGGCTTTGAGGACGAGCTGGGGTCACTCTGCACAGCCTCCTGAGGCAGGGATCCACCTTGTTTGCTTTCCCTTCAGATTATGTATACAACTGGCAAATTTTCAATTATGAAAAAAAGAAGAAAGAAAAAAGGACAAAGAAAAGAAAGGGGCAAAGGCTGACAATCCTGCTTGGTAGTTTTCCGCTGTGGCTGGAGATGTGGTGTTAGACACGTAGGATTCCATGTTCTGCTTCTGTGTTTGGCTTCTCAGGATGTTTCTGAAGAGCCTGGTCTGTCGCTTTCCAGAGAGTGGAATGATGCAGGGAGACTCTCTTCCAATGTGATGACAAGCAAAGAGATTTTTTTTCTCAATGTTTTGTGTCTACTGCATAACAAAATGACAGATTTTTAGAAAATGTGTAACGTTTGGACTTGGTTTAGATTGAATGTAGTTTCAGACAAAAAGCAGAACAGTAGCACAGCTTCTAGTGTCAGCTGAAATTCTCACTGTTTGTTTCCAGTTTGCCAGGCAATGAAACAGGACTGCTTAGTCCATTAACCAAATCTGAAGTCCAAAGAAAGGTTTATGCTCCTTTTAGTGACAGGTCAGAGAGAGATTGTAATTCTCAATTTGCTGTAACTCATTCACTTACAGACTTGGTGTTTCAAGTACAGAAAATTTTGCCTGTTTAGCTTCAGTATAAACAATCACTGTTAGAAATATTTTAAACTTTGTACTAGAAACTCAGAGAAAGAAGCAAGGAGTGAAAAGTTTGAAATGGGAAGTATGAAGCGAGGCTTTCATTTTGTCAGCATCTCTCTCAATGATCTCTTAATATCCCATTTTGACAATGTTTTCCTCTAGTTTTACAAAGATTTGCAGGTTTTCTAAATAAAAGCTTCTCTCTGTCATATTTTAAGATGCAGTTAAATGTCATAATGATTGTCCTTTTGTGTGGAAGAGAAGAATTTTGTTGAGATGGGCTGTTTTTCCAGAAATAAAACAAGCAAAAAGCAGAGCAAAGGCTGAAAACATGGTTTGGTTCTGCTGTGTTTGCAAGGATTAGTTTTTTATGTTTTAAACTTGCATTCTAGCTGCTGGAGGAAAACAAAAAGAGTGTGTGGTTTTGCCTGGCTAAGCCAGACCCTGAAAAATAAAAATAGAGCAAGAAGAAAAAGGGATGTTAGCGTTGGACAGAATAGGGGTGCAAGTTCTGCATTCCAGGTGATGTTTGGAGCATAGCCTGCTTATTTAATAAACATAATATAAACAGCATAGCTGTTTATTACCTGCACTGGTAACTACACAGATGTAATTAAGTTAAAACTAGTGGTTGTCTGGTGATGTTCCCTGAAACCTTTAAGGTGTCTGTTCGATTTAGGATCAACAGCGTGCAGTGAGCCTGGCAATCTTGTGCCCCTGTGCCTGTACTCCAGTATCTGATTCTGTGCTTACAGGAAACTGCTCAAATAGGCATTCAGTCAATGTCAAAGCAATTGATAATAGCGTGAGGATTTTCATACCTGGAGCACCCTTTTGAAGAAGGGCCTAAAATACCACTGCTGGCAGAAGGAGAGATACACTGATGATTCCGAAGGAAGGATTTGCATGTCCTTTCCTGTATCCGTGAGTCAGCTTTAGCTGGCTTGCCCTTTTATTCTTTAGTACTTGCTTCTGCATTTTCATTGATGTTGAGCCCACAGTGGGCAGAGGCAGCAATTAGATTCCCCCCAGGCTCTGAAGTGGGACGCAGCAGTTGGAGGATGCCAGTGCAGCTGAGCCAGACGAGGGGCAATGGGGACGGACTGCAGCAGACTGTGTGACATCCCAGAATGTCAGAGCCTGCTGCAGTGAGCAGAGTTGGTTTCTCAGTCCTTCCCGTATAGGTGGCACAGATATCTTGATGGTTTGATGGCTGTCAGACCTTGTTTCCTATTCACAGAAAAATTCACTATGCCAAAATGATTAAGCTGCTAATGCAATGTGAGCTGCATAAGTATTGAATAGGGCTGTTCAAGAAGAAGCATTTCCATCCTTTATATGTTACAGTAAGTTGTCAAGGCTGAAACTTTTCTTTTTTTAAACAAGATATTAAGAAAAATAAGTGCTTGCTAGCACCAGATGTTAAAGCAAACCGTATTAAAAAGCGAAAAACTTCTTCCTTGTTACATTCAGCAGAGGGGCAGTGACTGTGCCTGTTGGGTAGGATGATGGTGTCTGTGTGTGACTGTGCGGTCACCCAAGGAGGTGGCAGTGATGAAATGGCCAGATCTTGAGGAGCAGAACTGTGCTGCCTTGGGTAAGCTGTGGGACCTGGAGGCTGCCAGCTCTGCCTGCCCATGTCTCTTCTCACTTCAAGCAATGAAGCATCACTGCTTCACTGCTTTTTAGCCTGGTTTCCTGCGAGATGACCTTTATGCAGCCACGCTGGGTAATTTATCAGTTCCCCCACCTTGCCACCCCTAAGGTCTGTTGAACATGTTGTTGATTGTTGTCCAGATCATCGGGTAGCTGAGACGGAGAACCAGACAAGTTATACTTAAAGAAAGACAGAAAAATATGTTTAATTACAAAATGATCCCCTAATTTATAGAGGGAAAAATAGAAGTGAAGAAAAACTCAGTGAAGAAACCAAGAAAAGTTCAGAATGTAATAAGACTACTGTATGTGGGAGGGTTTTATAGTGCTTGAGCACAAGAAAGTCGGAGAAATTGAAACACTGAGACTGAGGTGATTTCAATGTCATGGGCTTAACAGGAGAAGCTGAATAAATACTGAGATGAACCGCCCGTCAGTGCAGCTCAGAGAAACTGTGGAAACTCCTATAGCAACAAGATAACTGCTAGAAGCAATTTAAACTGAAATTGATTGCCTGGGAAAAAAAATCAATGTGCACGAGTCAGTCCAGAAAAGGGGTGAGTTGTTAGAGGGAAAAGTGTACACATTCCCCTAGATCTCACTAATGAGTGCCCTTCTTTCACTGATGCAAACAAAATATCACAGTTCCTGACCCAGTGCTCACTAAAGGAAGGAAAAGGCGTTGTTTGGGCTTGAATGTCCAGAGGTGCTAGATGTACTAGAGGTAGTGTGGAGTATTGAGAACAATTATTTACCAGCATTTCATCTCCCTTTCTGCTGCCTTTTTCCCAGGAGGTCAGGCAGCTTCAGCTTGGCCTTTCTGCTCAGACCTGGTGCCAGCCCACCTGAAGGGCCTCGGTGATTTTCTGCTGAATGAAACCCAGTGACCTGATTGATTTAATGTGTATCCAAATCAGTTCCTTAAAAAAAAAGGAAAGAATGGCCAAGGCAGAAGCATTCACTGGCAACAAATATATTATTCTCTTTCAGGCCAGAAAGAAGAATTTCCTGTGGGTTTGATATTCATTAATGCCTTATTTCTTTTTTCCAAGCCAACTGGATTCAGTTTGTCATGATCAAAGCTCTGTGGTGTAAAAGAGAATGAAAAATGAACATGGAAAAGCAAACAAATATGTTTTCTTTCTTTCTTTTATTTAATGTATCCTTTAAAAATGCTTATATGCTTTTTTCATTCCCTCTATGTAGACTTTTATAGTGAAGGATTTTTCTGTCCTTACTAAAATAGGGGCAAAAGTTTAAAAAAAAAAAAAAGGGAAAAAGGAAAGTCTTCAGATGGAGCTGATTTGCCCTAGGAAAAGCAGCTGCTTTGCAATGTGTACACTGTCATCAGAGAGGCAGGAATTTATAGAAGTATGAAATTAAGAGCAGGAAGATCTTGGCTGGAAAAATACACCAGCTCTCAGAGTATCTGGCCTTTATTCCTGCTCTGAGTCCCCCTAGAACTTAGAATTTCTCTGGAAACCCTTTCTATATGGTATGGTAATGAGAGGTTTAGTGCTGCATTGCCTTAATTAATTCTGTTCACAAAATCACCCCCAAAGCAAAATATTATAAAGAAAATATGAAGCTGGATTAACTAGATCAGATACTATTTAAATCTGTGAGACAAAAAAATCTGCGAAGCACAGGTCCTCTGGAAATTCAGAAGTTCTCGTTAACACAAGATAGCTTTACTCCTCTGTTTTCATAGCAGCATCTGTGTAATGGTTAAGCAGAAGTAAAAGTGGCAAGACTGATAATTTCTATGCTTATCTGATGGATAAAGCGCTGTGAATCTTGTGTCTGTTCTTATCCAAATCAAACAGGAGATGGAGAGTTTCCTCATCTTGTGAACTTCACCCCATGTATATGACAGTCGGTATAAATTACAGTTTTCTTCAACACTTACTACCAATTCACTTTTCAGTTCAGCTAAACTTCAACCCATATTGTGGATTCTGTTAAGAAGGCTTCAAAGAATAATTGTTTAGATCTGCTAAGGCTGCCAGTCTGAAATGAACCTCAATCAGTCAATGGCTGAGCCTTTACGAGCATTACCTGCTGTAACC
This sequence comes from Penelope pileata, assembly GCA_013396635.1. Classification (NCBI taxonomy): domain Eukaryota; kingdom Metazoa; phylum Chordata; class Aves; order Galliformes; family Cracidae; genus Penelope; species Penelope pileata. Next base: position 1,006,147 of record WBMW01000333.1, on the reverse strand, counting down.
AATGGTAGGTACCTGTACACAGGAGGAGATAGGATAGAAGTAACAAGGAGCTGAGGTGTAAGTGTTGGTCTGTCCTGAGCTGCACAGGGACCCTGTGATGGGTTGGAGGGGAGAGCTGGGTCTGACAGTGCTGTGTGGGCAGCGTGTCCTCTGCCCCCATCAGCTCTGGGGAGAGGCGGGAGATGGCAGGGGAGAGGAGATGTCCTCAGCCATTATAAAGTTTGCTTCTGGGCTCGAAGCCATGACCTCTGAAAGGTTTTCAGTCAATAAAGAGAAGCAGGGCTGTGCTAGCACCGAGCTCACAGCACAGTGTTGCTGGAACATCATAATCCTTCCTTGGGGCCTTAAATAAAAGTGGAAGTAGGTCACTTCTCTTCATTTGAGTGGGTATGAGTTTGCATGCTATCCAATCAAATGAGCCTCTTACTAAATATTTCTAGAAAATAGGACCTAAATGAGGCTTGCTCACAATTAACTGTCAAGAAAAGCACTTTTGATGAATCAGTGAGATGTTTTAACTTGCTTCTGTTGTAGGTGTGGCAAATGGCAAGGAAACCCAGTTCTGGTAGCTGAGGGGCATAACTCAGCCTTTGGCCAGCGCGAAGGCACAGGATGTTCTCTTGTTTGTCCCTAACACACCTGGATGTGACCGTCCAGGGGCTTCATTGGACTTGGACTGTCCACCTGGAGTCGTTGTGCAGGGTCGATAAACCAGTGGGTTTGCTTCGCAGCAATTAGCAGTGTGCAAAGTGCCCTATGAAAAATAAGCTAGCATGTTTATTCTTGATATTCCTCTGTATGTCAAGAATGTCTTCACACAGAAGTGCTGACTTCACAGACATCATAAGGAGATACACTGTTATGACTGCATAGTTTAAGCTATGAATAATCTAAATTATTCTGAGCTCTGGAACACTCTTTGTCCTTAATAACCAGCAGATCTGAGCAAATACATTATATTGATCAGTTCTCTGCTATTATAGTCATGCCTGCAGAAATTAAAAAAAAAAAAAAAGGAAAAAACCCACTTTCAAATAACTGTGAAGATAATAGTTCACCCTAAGTGGGATGGATTCATATTTGTAAAATTTTCTCCCTTAGAATGCCTCATTTTATTTGTTTTTAAGCCAATTAAATTTCTGTTTTGTTAGACTGCTTGGTGGGAGGATAGAACTGGATTGGATTTGGAATCCAATATTTATTGAGCTGTGTTGTTCTAATGTGCTTTTTGGTTGTATTCCACCTACCCTATACAGAGAGTAGGTCAAACTATATTAGCTCTACCAGTACAGATACTGTGTTATGTAGAGCTCTGTGCACTTCAATCGATGGAGAGAGTTTTAATTAAACCACTCTGTAATAAGTCACTGGCCTTTGAAAATTCATACGTTATCAGAGATAAGCTAGTAATACTTATTTTGAACGTTCTGATAGGTTTTCTTCTGTCAAGAAAATACTTTTGGATACTGTCTTTTAGGTGATACAACTACTGCTTAGCCTTTTTGAACAAACTATCTCAAAGATCAGCTGTTTTTTCTCTTTTCTGTGTTTTCTGTACAATGTTTGACTCCAAGCATGGATATTTGGATTGAGAGTCCAAACCTCGAGGATCTTGTATTGCATCTAAAATTCTGTAATTGCCAGAAAAGGAACTACTTGCTTCCTGATTCTTAGATTTACCTCTGCTAGCATAGTATCCATCAGTTCTAAAGATTTATTTTGTCTGGATCTATTCCAAACTAAACCTTAGTTTTGCAGTCTCAAAGGATGCCACTACTTTCATGTAACAATGATTAATTTGCATTTTTAGGGAGCAGATGTACCAAAATTTAATATATAATTTTATATATTTGGAAGGAGGATTCTCTGTTTTGACAACAAGTATCTCTTCTGTACCACAGCTGACAAGTTATTTGTGAAGTATAGCTCTTGATCATTCAGGTCAGATCAGAACTATAAATAACATCTGCATTAATATGGGGAAAGAGCAGATCTGAAATAATATTAATCAACCTGTGACTGAAGGCACTCCTTGCTACATTTAAACTTGATGGAGAGAGGGGCAAGGGAGAAAGGAGAGGGAACCACATGAGGTCTAATGCTGACATTCCGTGGGATCCAGGAGAGCCCCCACGCTGGTGCCATTTGGACTCTGCAGGTGTGAAAGAATTAGCTTTGGTGAGAAATGCACTGCTTGCCAAACAGACCTTAAAATACTTAGTGAAAACAAACAATCAAAAAAAAAAAAAAAACCCAAACCATTTAAAATATAGGTGTAGAGGAGTAAAAGATTTAATTTTCTTAGCTTAGCTACAGAAGAATTTTAAGCCTGCTGTGTGTCACTTTAACTTTTCAAGGGCTATGATAATAAAGCTATTTTTATTCTCTTCCCTCTCCTCATCCACTGCCTGAAATATCCCAGCCAGCCAAATGCATTTGCATTTTCTGCTTCGTAGAACTTGGTGAGACAGTGTTTGGTCTGCAGAAGGTGCCCAGAACTTGCTTGGCTCCGCTCTGTGCAGGAACCAGAAGTTTCGCACCAGCGGGGATCAGGCAGTAGAATCGCTGTATTTGTTCTATTTTGGTCATACTACAAAGCCTAAAGTCTTTTAAACCAAAGTTTGAAATATATTTTTGGTGCTATCACTGTGTAGTTTCTGTGGAAAATCACATCAGCCTTGTGCTCTGTTTTCCAGTCAGTGCCTGTAGGGACAATGTCTTCGTTTGTTACTCACTATTTATGGCATGACCAAGGCTAATTAACCCCTTTAAGCAACTTGGCAATTTGTTGCTAACAGACACAAAAGAGCTGCTTGGCTTGTTGAAGCTTCATTTATGAGGTCTAATTTTTGCAGATGTAGAAGGAAATTTAAAAATAAAGTCAGCTATGTTATATCTACAGCTAGGGCACTTTGGTGTAGATTTTCAGGCATACAGGTTTTATACTACATTTCTCCATTAACATTTTAAAAGTACATTTTAATTTAAATGAGGCCTTCATTTTTAAGTGGTGCTCACAGACCCATGATCGTATTAAAAGGAAGGTTAAAGCGGACAGAACATGAGGCCTATGATGGTGCTCCCTGTGTCGATGCTGCCCAAGTGAATGTTGGGGCTTGCCAAGGGAAAAAAAACATGGTCCTCTGCTCTGGATGTCTGTGCAGAACTGTGAGAAGTGTTTGGAGGCTGCTTCGGGGCCCAGTGTGCTCCTAGTTACGTGTAAGGGTGTAAATGCCCAGTTGTTCCAAGAATGTTCTCCACTTCCCTCAGTCTGTGCCTTCCATCTCCACCAGCATCTTCAGCTTACAGGACTTTGATGCAGCCACGTTGTGCTTCACCTGTGTGCAACCCATGCCACATTGGCCATCTCGTACCGTGGAGGAAGACATCCTTCACTTGTTTCTTATGATCCCTTAGTTTGTGGAGAAAAATGGGAGGGAAGAAAAAAAAAAATTCAGTATTTGCCTTTGAATAAAATCTTTACGCTTCCTTTGTCCTTTGAAACATGTTTCAGACTGGATAAAGCAATTGTCTGAGTGTCTTCCTAAATGTCATGAGCTGATTGCAATAATTTCAATTTGAATTGTAATTGCTTTTCCTCATCCTTTCCTAATGTCTTTATTCCCTTGCAAAGAGAAGTTTTCCGCAATCAGTGAGTCCTATCAATGAGTCCTAAAACAGCTTTGCAAAATCTGATTTTTGGAATTAAATAGCAAATAGTGAGGACACAAGCTCAAGGCTGCGGCACGGTGCGAGCACAGGCTGATGGCACCACCACAGTCCCACCGGCTGTGTGGGGACCGGGGGCGTTCTCAGCTCAGCCAGCACCATGCTCAGCTCCTTCCTTCTCCCCCTCACGTGTTGCTGCTGTCTGGCACTTGCACCAATGCAACCAGTAGCAAATCATCGGTGCCCAGAACCAAAATGGCAAAGTTTGGGTGTCAGTTCTTAGAGCATCACAGATATCCTGCCCTCTGGCTTTGCTACTTCCTGCATTTGCATCAGCATCTTGGAGATGCTGCAAAGATTATAGGTGTGTAGGTATCTTCTTTATGCAGGACAAAAAAAAAAAAGATTAGTCAAAATGACCTTGTTCAAAAACCCAGTGACAAAAAGGGCTATTTTTCAGCTTTTCAAGCAGTCCCTTCGGAAGAGCTGTTTTGGAGTATGTGTGAGATACAGAAGGATGTACTGTGAATCTCAAATATCCTGAAACTAGATAACTTCCAGGGTGCATCAGAGGAGGAAACTGAGCCACGCCAAATCCTCGAGAAGTAAAAATCCTGATGCTGAAAGAAGTTAAAAGTTCCTTCGTGGAAGAATGTGCTCTCACTAACCTGAGCTCAAGCTGCCGGTGCTGGCAGCTCCTCAGCTACTGATGTCCTCGGGAATGGCACAGGAATGGTGACAGATGGCACTTTGTGGCTTCACTGAGTCAATACTATAGATATTAAATTGCAAAGCATTGAGGAGACTTTTAAGGAAAGCACATGTGCATCAAGTAATCTAAGAATGGCCTTGATTTATATCCAGCAATCTCATAAATGGAATGCTATAATAAATCAGCCTTTCTTATTTTGTAATTCCATTTCCTTTCTTATTCCTCATCAACATCGTGTATATCAGCACCTAAAAGAAAGATTGTACAGATTAAAATATGCCCAACTTCCAGCTATAGAAGCAGCGATGAGGTGGCAACGATACAAAGGAGTGTTACGAGGACCTGTGGCTGACATTTCAGTGGGGGATGAGTGGCTTTGAGCCTTGCAGTCACCAACCAAACCTGCTGCCTCAGGCTGCCCCACCTGCACACAGGGATGGTGCTCGGTGCTCACGTGCTGCAGCCTCCAGAGCGATGCTTGGGGAACACAAGGTCAAGGTTTTACTGCTGCCAATGCATTTTTTTCACTGGAGCTATTTGTTACTCTGCAGAAAAATCTGGTCCAGAAAATGCCATAGAGATGAAATCATTACAAGAGTGGAAGCAGTCTGATAGCTCTTCATGTCTGCGGTGGGTGATTGGGGTGATTGCATACTGGTTTTATGCAGTGCATAAATTACTTAGAACAGTGTTAGGTCTTTAATATAGAGGCATGAAGTAAGGGCCTTGGGACTTGCATTTCTGTTTCAAATGTCCATGATAAATAGATCGTCTGCAAGTAATTCAGTTCTTTCTCATCTTGCCTTCGAAAGCTGTTAGGAAAGAGCAGCTGCTGGTGCTTTTCTGTGAAAGGACCAAGAATGACTTTAGAAGAAAAAACACCTCGCAAACCAGACACATTCAGTGGCTGTGCTGCCTTCCTTAGTACAAAGTGGCAGTGTATAATTCAGGCTGCTCAGTATCCCCTCACTCTCCTCCAGGAACACCTCCACGCTCGTGCAGCCCTGCGAGCACTGTGGGCTGCTGCAGCAGCAGCGGGGCCGAGCCCGGGGAGCAGCACAGCACGCCTGAACCAGGGCGGCTGGGGCAGGGAGCAAACCCCGGCCGTGTTACGGAGCAGGGACAGGCTCCTGCTGCCAGTTATTCCACTGAAGGAGAGCAGCCAGACTGGCTGTCAGGTTTTTCGTCTGATGGAGTTTTGGCAGGTGGAGGGGAATCCTGCAAGGAGCTCGCTGTGTGCTGAAGGCTCCCGAAGGCTTCAGCTGAATACTCTCAGTGTGCCAGGCCCAGCTTCTAAAACCTGCTGTTTTTAAATTCAGGTGTATCCCGCAAAAACTTGTTCTTTTCGTGAAAAATCTTTATAAAGAAAGCATAACAGCATTATGCTTGTTAAAATCTCTTCTATGGTTGAATTTAGATAAGTTTTTTAAAGCATTGCTTAGATATGGCAAACCTAAATGTGTTATTTTTTCCCACAACTCTTTATTTTTTTTTTCTTTGGTTGGCTGAAACTGCTCAGACACATCCAGCTGCATTTTGGGCATGTGACTTGTTATCTTGACATTTTCCTCTTGCTCTTTGGGTACGCACACATGGCTGTGTGCACTCACACACAAGTGAACATCCCATCTCAAGGTAAGCAGCCACTCAGTCTGCTGTATCTTAAAGCCTTTTGCCCAAAAAGATGTTGATATTACTGCTCAGCTTTTCTCCTCTGGCTGCAGAACTGGTGGAGGTGGTGACATTCACCTGCAGATGATCGCAGAATTGTAATAAGAAAATCAGGGAGTCTCATTCCTGCTACACAGACTGATAACAACTGGTTTTTTATTTTCCATTAATCTTAAACTAGTCTGCAATCATAAATGGCTTAATATAGCACAGCACTCACTGATCTACTTTTCAAAGAAAGGTTAATAATATGTAATTTGGAATAACTTAGCAAGCTTGAAATTTTTACCCAACAAGAGTGAATTCTGATTGCAGAACCTGTTCTCCTCTCACACTTCTGTGGCTAAGGGACAGACTTTCTGTAATTATGGAAAGACATAATAAAAATATTGTCCTCTTCCTTTTACTCCTTTCATGCTAACTTGGCTTTTATCAATCGGCATTCTCGTACGTACTGTGAGGGGGCAGAGGAGAAATTGAGGTGACAGTTTCAGCCCCCGTGATGCAAAGTGAGAAATGCTGTCCTGAAAGATGATTCCTTCATGGAGACCAGGCGCAGACCAGCTGGTGGAAATGAGTTATAAAGTAATTGTATTTGGTGAAAGGTTTCTAGAGCTTCTTGCATGGCAAGAAATAACAAAACAAAAACACGACACTTAAGGATAGGATTATATATGAGTATGTCAAACAGCAAAGTGCTTGGAAAATGACTTTGTCTGCAATTTTTTGAAAGCATTTTGAAGAAATTCTGAGGCAGGCTGTCTAAGAGCACCTCTGTGCTAGCACTCCTCCCACTGCAGCACCAGCTGAAGACCCGTGCAGCCGTGCAGGAGCTCACACAGGGACAGTTAGCCAGGAGCTGCACAGCCCCATCTCCTAGCATCTCTCTCCAGTAAGCACTGAAGATTGGGGACCTATTTTGTACACATTGCCATTGAACTGAATTGCTGTGTTAGCATTGATCTCTGTGTAGCAAAACAAGACCCTTAGAGCTCCGACTGCAGCTAGAATAAGTGGAAACTGAATAGATGCAGCTAGGGGTAAAATTAATTCCTGTATTTGCAGAGAGGGAAGGTTGAAATTATTAGGAGCAAAAAAATGTTTGGAATTGGTCACAGGACGGTCAGTATCTTAATAGCAGAACTTGAGGCTATTGCATAAATTATCTCTAATTGGTTCAGAAATGTGTAGGTGAGACAGAAGTAGATAGGCTGAGCTAACAATCCAGTACAAATCAAAGCATTGTTGGTGATTTCAAAGGACTGATTGTGCACAATCATATACATGTTTGTGATAAATCCCCACTGAGACTGAATTGGAAAAATAAATTGGAAGATTTTTTCATTGCTGACACTTTATCCAAAGTGTGAGCTTAGATTTTCTGTATGTGCAACAAGTATCACCAGATTTAGTAAGATAGGCACAGGTAAGTTTGATATTTTGAGCAAACCCTTGGTAGGACTCAGACTGATTTCTGCCTTTGTTGTACGTTTCCAAGGCCAATGTAAGAAATTCTTCTGAATCCAAATGCACCTTTGTCAGAAGAGAGATGTGTTTGTTTGGTCTCCATCGCGCAACTCTTTTGTAAGGGGAAAGCTCGTGCCACAGATTTGCAGACACAACCGAAAAGATTTGAGAAACTATTCCCAATTAAGTGACTTTTTGCAGCAGATAATGTTTGTTTATTTGTTTTTATGAATTTGTATGTGTTCAACATTTCTGCAATCCTGAAATAGCTCCAAGCTATTTCTCCATTTCCCAATCACAATCTCCTCATTTAGTCACTCGTGCTTAATTGAGAATCCTGTGGTGGTACTTGAGTGACTTAAATGGTCGTGCAGATTGTCAGCATGCTGCAACTGCTTTGAAATTCACTTTCCTAAGTGTTTGTGCTAGTAAATAGAGTTCTTGGTTTTGGATTAATATTTGAAGGGCATCCAATGTCACTGCAGCCTGTGGTACAGAACTTCAGCTGAACACTCGCAGAGTGATTTAAAAATAATTATTGAAGCAGTCCATTGAATGAGGGAGCACAAAGTAGGATCAGATCAAGAACTGAATGTGCAGTTTCCCAATGTCCAGAATGCCCTTGGTAACAGAAATTAGAAACTGTCAGCAGCAAATTGCCAATGTAATTAACATTAAATGGAAACAATTTTGTTAAACTGAAGACCTGATTAACAACTGAACTGCACAGTGTAGATTTTCCAGCAGGAGTTACAATGCTGGCACTCAGAACATTAGGAAAGGGGGAAAATGGCAGCTCCTTCACACTGATGGCACCTCTTGCTTTAGGATCTTCTTGGGTAGGTTCAGCAGCAGGTACGGCTGCCTCCCCTCTCTGCAGCAATATCACAAAACGTCCGTGTATCCACCTCATTCGAGAGCCCAGGCTGAAAAAACAGGGGCAGGAGCCCTCGTTCGTTTGTAATTTCTAGGGATGTTATTGCTCAGCTGTGTTTGTAGGGCTCTGTTTTATACAGTTGAGGGAGTGCTCTGTGAGGAACAGATTTTATCACGATAGCGACAGATCTTAGCGTTTCCTGTGGCATTTGGCTGCTTCTCTGCGGAGTTTCAGCAACAGCGTGCCAGCCTGTGTGTGGAGACACAGTCCTGCTCTCCATTCTGTATGGAAAGTAAAATGTTTCAACAACTGATAACAAGTGAAAATTATGTCCCTTTTGATACTTTTATCAACAGCACAATGGTGTCGGCTTTGGCATACGCTGAACTTGTCTTTTCTTGCAGGGAATCCAGTTTTTGTTTTGTGTCCGGATGAAAGAAGCTCATTTCTCGAGAGGAATGAATGGGGTATTGTACGCTGGGTGCGGGGATGTCCAATCCTTGCTTGTGAGCCCTCCGTGGTTCTGTCTGCCTCTTTGTGAGGGCAGCAGTGCTCCTTCTCCGCCGCCTTCCCAGCGCCCGCTCAGCCCGCACGGCCCTGCGGCTGCCATCGTCCTCCTGCCCCGCGCTCCCCAGCGGCTCCGTGGGAATGGCGGGCTGCAGGCCGCAGGCCGGGCGGCTCCTTGGGACCTGGTGGCATGAGAGAGGCACGTCGTTTAGCTTCAGGTTTTGTTACAGCCTGATAGAAGATAAAATCTGTCACATGAGGGACAAAGTACACTTAGCCACTTTTTTTTCTTTTGATCTTTGTCATGCTTTTTGGATATAAAGTAGAAGGGCTTAAAGCTCTGACTGAACTGTTTTTGAAAGTGATTTTTACAGTGCTGTCCTCTTCTTCCATGCTTTCTTTCTGCCAAAGAGTCTGAAGGTGCCTGTGGCAATTAAGTGCAGTGGATACAATGTGAGAGGTAATGACTGGCAAATCCCTTAACAAGGGAAATTACTCACATTTATGTGCTTCCCTTCTATTCCCAGAGTGTCTCCAGGTGTTTAGAGGCCACATGAAGGATTCCACCCTTCCTGCCAATCTGGGATAAAATTATTTGAGGTTTAAGGAATGTGCACAGTCCTGTCTAACTCTGGAGAGAGACACAGTCTGCACATTTCCCAGTTTATGACCCTATCCAGTATGTTGCAACTGAATTTGTTTGATCTTTGATTATTCTGTTTTACAGTTTTCGGCCTTTTTCACACCTTTGCATGATGTCAGACTGATTCTGTTACCCCCATTCCTTTAGTCAGACCCACTGCTGTGGTTCCTCTTTCTTGCCATCTTTTGTAAAGCACAGTTCTTCCATATAAACACTGTGTGTGTGGGAAATGCTCTGTGGGCTCCTGTGCAGTGCTTTATTTTGATGAATGCTGGCTAGAAAGGCTGCCATTGGCTCAGCTGTTGGCCAGTGGCAGAAGATGCTCGTGATGCGGGTACGCATTTCCTCCCCGTCAGCAGCGCTGAACCCCGGGTGCTTTGGCCCTCAGCCTCAAGCAGGGGCACGGGCAGCTGCACGGCTCCTGCAGGGCCAGCTGCACGCAAAGGGAAATGGAAGCAGAGCTTTTCATAAACAATTCAGGCAGACTGCTGGATGAGCCCAACATAAACACCACTTGCACAATAAGGCAAACATGCAAACAGGAACAATTTGAAAGAACAAGGCAATCTGAGTTTCTTACAATAGGCCAACCCCTATGTACCTTAAGCCTTTTTATCATTCAAGAAAGTCCAGATCTGCCTTGCAATACTCTTGGGGGAAGACTGTGAGTGATATAATTGCTATCTCTAAAATAAAAGGGGAATTGAGTGAAAGAATCCAAAGCGGGGTTTTCTGATGCTGCTGTAAACCTGCTGTACTGCCATTAGCATTACCAGAACCAGATTTATGCTGATGAGGTCAGGCAGAATTTGTCTCATCACTCCCACCAGAGGTGGAAGAGGTTGCTGAAATCCCAGTTTGTAAATGAAAGAATTAGGAGAGAAAAGAATCCGGATTCAGTGTGCTGTGACCACTGTGAGGGCATCAGTAAGTTCAGGAATGAAGTACTCATTACTCCTTTCATCCTCTGTTGGATCTGGTGCATTCAGTTTGAAAATAACAATAATAATAGTAAAAAAATCAGAATCAGCAACCATGGTAAAAACTAGCAGCAAGATACAGGAAGGAAAACAGGAGGTGACGGGCTGTGCAGCACCGCTGCTGCTGTTTGAAACCTGGAGCGTTTGTGAAGTTCTCACACAGGAGCCCCTGGTGCCTCTCCTGCTCTGGAAGAATCTGTGTGCTGGAGGTCCAGCGCTTTGTGTTCCTACGTGTCAGCAGCAGAGCAGATTCGAGGCTTTACTTGCCCTCTCCAGCTACAGATACTCTTTTGTGATCTACATGTAGACTTCAGTTTAAACTGTCTCAATTTCTATGATACCACATTCTCTTGTTTTAATAGGGATTTGTTCTGCCCATTATGTTGTATATAGGTCTCTGTACTTGTGTCATCCATCCGTCCTTACAGGTGCAAATTTCCATTTTCACAGTGAGTGGAAATTATGTATGTCTGTAAGTCAGGTGGCACAGCCTCAATAGATGCATGCAAGCTAGTGTTGTCAGAAAGGCAGAAGATCTTTTAATGAAGAAGCACCAGGAACAATTTTGGTTATTACCAGTAACAACTTGCTTACCTTTGCTCAGATTGTGATTTTTAAGTGTTTCAATTACTACAAGCAGGTATATGGACATCTACAATGTAGGATAAGTCACACTGAAATTCATTTTTTGAAAAGAGCCTGACGCAGCTTTTAGTGTTTATCTGTGAGTATCTGTAATAGCTGAACTGCAAGGAGACAATCAGTAGTAGTGAAATTGGTACCGGTGAAGACTGAATATGACTCCTTTTATTTTCATGTAAGCTGCAAATCAAGCTCTGTAACTTTCTTATGTGAACAAGGCCTCAGAATTAAGTGTACACCAGGATGCAGCCTACTGCAGTTCAGCACATTCAGCATCACTTGTCTTCAATTTGCATCTTCTTTTTTCTGACAGGAAGAAGAGGTGCCAGATAAGTGCCAAGACACAGCACAAGACCTGTGGTTAAGTCATCTTTACAGTCTGGCAGCAATGAAACTGGCAGCATGATTCATGTGAGTAAATGAATGCAAAAGTCACACGTCTTTTTTGTTGCTTGGCAGTCACTCTCGTGTTTCCCAGAAGTTTCTTAGAAGTGAAACAGATTGTGATCTTAGCTTAAAGCTTGGCTGTGCTCTATGTAGGGCACTTTACACCTGTGTTTTTTGAAGTACAGGCTTCAGGTACTTTCTAAACAAGCGAGTTTCAGTGATGCAGTGAGTCCTTATTGCAAATGATAGAACGGCACTAGAAAAGAGTAGCTTCCATCCTTTATTCGTACAGAGATGCTGTTATTCAGAGTATCAGCTGGACTAAGCCATCTCTCTAGGGTGTTTTCCAGTGTAATCATCTGCACAACAAACCATGTCATTGCAAGTTTGAGGTATTGTTTGTAATGTTGCAAGTGGTCCCCTGTGTTTTCTTAACATTTGTTAAATATTTGGCGTTCACACTCAGCTCTGTGCTCTGTGAGTTTCTGGCCAGGGATGTTGTTTCTCAGGCAAATAGTTGCTCTGAATTTATGTGAAAGTCTTGACCTGCAGTCTCTCATGTGATTACTGGATTGAAGGAATTCTTCACTCTTAGGGAACCTCAACAGTTTCTTCTGTTTTCTTCAGTTTCCCAAGTTTCATTTTCAGGAAAAGTGAAGGAGCCATGATTTTTTGGCAGTGGTTGTGTTGTAGCTGTGATGATCCGGAAGTGCAAGAGAATTGAGATGTATAGGGAGGAAATATAGAAAGAACATGGTCTGCTTTTGTGACTTCCTGCAAAACTTCTCTGTTTCTAGCTAAGCTGGGACTATTTTCAAAACAAATGGCAATTGGTCCCTCAAATTTATCTAATAAAAAAGTAGGTCTATTTTAAATGAATATGAATGAAAGAGTTCCAACTTTGTACCAAAGCTGGAATAAAGCCCAAGGTATCTTAGTGCTAACATCTGCTCTCAAAAAGATTATCAGTTAGGTATTTTTGTAGTACGTTTTGGTTTATCACATGAAATAAAGGTGTTGTGTAAGTGCCATATCATGTAGACACCATGGCATCCAGTGGAAACTATGATTTGGGTAGAGGGCTTTTTTCACATGAGAAAAGAAAGAAAACACTGTATGACATTGCAGTGCTTTGGAGAGGGGGACACTACAGCTCAGGTGCCAGCACTTATACCAGAACTTCTTGCAGTGCTGTCGTAACAGTAGGGAAACACCAGAAAGGTTTCAGCCTGGTTTCTGAAATGCTAGAGTAGCTTCTCTAAATTAAAAAATGCACTCAGGCAATACTGCAACTTTGTGATTCTATCATATGTCAAGATGCCTAGCTATATTGAGCAGAACATGTTTTCAGGCTATAACTTAGAAATGTATAAATAACCCAAAATTCATATAATTCCTGTGAGAATTAAATTGGTTTCTCTTGTCTATGGTCTGGGCTGCAGCGCTAACTTCTCTTTATGTTACAGGCACCACTGAAAAAGCCATGCTATTAATTTCTTACTATCACCAGGCCTGGATAGTGGATAATAGAGAGAGGTTATTTTAGCTATTTAGGCTTGGGTACAGGGTTTGGAAATGTAGTACTTCCTTTTGTCTTCAAATCTTTTGTTTGACTATTTTATGTAGTATTATTATTCAGTAACTAGTATTCAGAAACCACGTATGAAAGTGTTTGCTTTATGATTAAAACTCTGCAAAGGGGAGAGTGTTTACCTGTACACAGTCAGTCTAGCTATATGGAACATAATGGAGAGGTACATGAGGTTTATCTGTAGCATTTTGGCTTTGTAGGCTGAATGCTATGAATGTGGGAAGAGAGAATAATTCAGGGCTTTGAAGTTCTTTTAAATATTTTCTTGAAGTTTTCCTAACACCAAGCAAACCTATGTACCAGATGTTGCTTTTCTGCTGTGATTTTTAGCCGGTGTAGGGTTTTAGCACTGCTGCTGACAGCAGAGATTCCTCACACTGCCACTGTGGTAGGGGAAGTGTAACAGCTCGGCTGCGGCCGACCCAGCCGCACGCCCTTCTACCTCGGGATGCTGCGTGGGGTTGCTAGCATGGCTCAGCCAGCGCAAGGGGAAAGCAATGGATGACCTGAATTTAATGGACCTGCCATGGGATACTTAGAGGAAGGATCTTTGCAATTGTTTTGTTAAATGTAAAGGAGACAGCCTTCCTGGACGTTCTACGCTTAAAAAGGCTTTTAATGCATAAAGCTTAGTTTTTACTTTATTAAAGCTTTTTGCAAGTTATTTAAAGCATTGCTATGTAATTGTGTCCCAACAACAGACAGCCCTGCTCTCTGTGTGCATGAACTACAAAGCTCAGTGTCCATCTCCTGGCTGCTGGGCATCATCAAGGCAGGTCAGATGGGAAATTACATGTGCTAGAAAGAAAATGAACAAAGTCTGCTCTCAGCTCTCAAATTTTCTCCATAGTTCTTCTTGCAATTGAAAAGAAAATGTTCTAAAATATACAATCCTATCACCTAAAATTATGCAGTCCATTTTTCATCATAACTGGGACTTCAGTAACTCAAGCAGTTCATGGGAGAGTAATGAGAACTTCTATTTCCTCTCTTCTTTTCCACATGAGCTGGACCAGAGTAAATAGGTTGCATATAGCTCTATAAAACCAGCTTGTTTCAAGGGATCCATCCAGCTGCAGGTGGTTATGTCATCCACGCAATGAGCTGCCACTCTGGCCCAGCTCAGCCGCTGTGTGAGAGGCGGGCAGTGTCCGTCCTGCGGGCAACTGGGCAGGCTCCAGCACTGCTGCAGCTGGAGATACAGGGTGAGTGCTGTGTGGGGCTGGAGATGGAAACCAGGAGATGTGTGTTGTATTTACAAAAGAATTGTGATTGGAAAGACTTCTCAGTAACACTGAAAAGGTTACAGAGTGTTATGAAAAAAGAAATGTACATCCCATCCTTTAAGAATCTAAGATTTTTCTGTGCTGCCACCATTTGTGAAAGTACAACCAGATTCCAACAGAAATACTGCTGCTGTTTTCTCGTTCTGTGACACAGAATGTGTCTCCTGGCAGTCATTTGTTTGAGGGCTTACCACCGGCGTGCAGAGCTTGTCTGTATTAAGGTCTGAGATGAAATGCTACTTCCATTACTTTCAACAAATGAGCTTCGCACACTTTGTTCTCTGTGGCACGGCTTTAGACATCTGTCTGTGCGTAATAAGCAATTCCTCAGCTGCAAAGCAATCCATGCTCTCTGTAGGCAGAGTTAAGTATTTTTGATTCTGAAGTTTCTTACTCCTTTCTTGCATCTCCTTGGAGAAAACTTGCCTATTCGATGAACACATTTTGTCATTCTCATTTTAATCATTGAATTCTCTTTCATCTCATATTTTTGCTTGGCAAATGCATAACAATTTTAAGGTCCAAAGTACTGGCAGAACTTACATTTGTAATAACCCTTCACCATGAAGCTTCTGCAAATTGCTGTATCTGTGGCTGCAGTGTTCAGACCTCATTATTCAGTTTGAAGTGAATCTAAGTATAATACATTGAAATTGAACGCCGTTGATAAATAACAGCATGGTACCATGTTTAAAACCACTAGTGACTACGTTACATTCCCCTTCAAATTATTTACTTCATTTCTATTTGTGATTAATCAATAAATTAATCAATGGTCAGTTATACATTACGCAATAGGAAAGCAGCAGTGCAAATTAACATTGAGCTCAGAATGGTGAAACAGCATTCTGAATTATTTAGAGGCAGCTGATGAGTTTCAGCTACTCTCATTGCCTAGGAGGATAGTTCTGCATTACCGATGATATATAATCCCTTCATGTTTAATTTTTTTGAATTTTATTTATGTTAATATATATTCTTCATGGTATTAAAACAGGTACCAAACTTTGAAGCGTTTAATGTCACTTTGAGAGAGAGCTTTGTCAGAGCTCCGTGCTAATTTTCTGCAAATATATTCTATAATTCGCAGCCTGTGTTGTCAGCAGGGATTCTTGAAAATATAAATCCTCTTCTGAGTGCATGTTTTATGGTTTGAAGAGCCAACAGTGTCTTGTGGCATTTGGGGCAGTCTTGCGTAATGGGAATATGAATGGCAAAGTGAGCCAAGGTTGCAAGTCTGGGGTCTGGCCCACCCTTTGTTCCTGCAGCTCTCCTGATGGGACCCCAGAGCCAGCAGATGCTGTGAGCCAGAGAAGAGCTGCTGTGGTTCCAGGGGTGGGGTGGCCTGGGAGCAGGAGAGGTGGAGGAGCAAAGATGACTGAAGGACCAGGAGATGATGAAGGATCTCATTCGGTGTTGGAATGATATCTTGTGTATGGGGAATAAAAGGATGAAGTAGAATTAAGTTTACTTTTTGGTGTCATACTGTAATTACTGGTAATTGTCATACACTTCTTTGTAGGCGATAAAGGAGCTACAGAGAAAGAGAGCGATGGTAGTTCTGCCATCCTGATAGAGGCATAAGAAAATGATCCCTGAGCTCACATACGGGGAATTTGTATCGTCTGGAAAAAACCTAGTTGTAGAAGTGTAATAATAATAATTAAGGAGCACAGATAATATTGAAGAGAATATTGCTGTGTAGCAAGGCTAGGAGATGCGGGTAGCTGCAGAGAGCTCTTGCAGCGGGGGAAGAAAACAGATGCCATACAGCTCGGAAGGATGTAGGAACCCATTTCAAAAGTAGTGCATGCAGGAAGGAAATAGAAAGGAAGGAAATAGGTGTACTTATCCATTAAAATACTGTCTGTCCTATTAAATATTTTCTGCTTATAAATAGCATTTCATGATTTCTTTTCTTTTCTTTTTTTTTTTTTAAGTAGTATTTTTATGTTTTATGACCAGATTGTTAATAAGAAGAAATGCTTTGCTTACGTCCACAGTTCCAAACACAGGAACATAGCTGACCTTGGATGCTTGCCTGAGAGCCAGAGCACAGTCCTTCTCAAAAGCTGATATTTAATGTGAGAATCATGACTATTTCAAGCAGTGTTGTAAGTATTAACAGTTTCTCATTCCTTGTCCTTATGTTTCCATCACAAAATATGAATCATTTTGTTGGTCAATGGCTACATGAAAAGATCGTGTGCTTTCTGGCCAGCTCTCTGGTATTCAAAGGAGCTCAAAACTCAACACTTTGCATTATACTCATGCTGTCTGCTACCAAACTCCACCATCAGATCTCTGCTGTAGCATTAATTAAAAGCCAGACTGGAAGCAAACAGTTTTTGATGACTATTTAGGATACTTCAGAAATGCAGGCAACTCTGTAAGTGGCCCTAGTCTCCTGTATGTTCAGCACAGGCAATGGTTAAGTGCACTTCTTTTGCTTGCCGGGGGGACCTGACCCTTTGAGTTCTGCCTTTTATCGCCTTTATTTATTTATGCTTTTTTGTATCGTGAGCCTGAAGAACCTGTTTCTTGGATAAAGGAATCTCATTTTCCATCTAAGAGGAAGCATCAGTTCTAAGAAAACTCCTTGGTAGAAGTGGAGCTGAGTCTGTGCTGCGTGCAGCACTACCGTTACTTGGCAATTCATACAAAACAAAGTAGGCAGGAGAACCTCCAGCTGTGTGTGTGCTCTTGGTCCTTAATCATTAGCAGTGACTTGTCTTCTGCTGAGAAATCTGCTTAAATTATATCACCTAATGAATGTACTGGATGTAACAGACTGAAATGTCATTTTTTCTGTTGAGAAAGGAGTTAAAAATCTTCTGTTTCTTTCCAACCCAAGCTGCAGGTGCATCTGGATTATTTGCAATTTTGCACAGGGTTAAAAATATTTATTGCTGCATGGACAAGGGTTGGGCACACAGGCTCCTCTCTGCTGGGTGACCTTGCAGCCCAAGCAGCGAAATTGAGCAGCTAGCTGGAGCTGGAGACACAATATGCTCACTGGCACCCAGGTTACAGTCCAACGAGGGGACGGCGGAGAGAGCGATCCCATCTCTGGATCTGGGCAGCGTTTGCTTTTGCTGTGAAGCAAGCAGCCAGGTGACTTCAGCTGTTGTGCTCTCTGGCAGCAACGCAGTCACTGCAGCTCCTTCTGTTACATACCCTGTGCACTGGCAGTCTGCAAAACGGCACACAAGAAGTGACCATGTAGAAAGCTAACAGCTAGAAAGCCATTTCTGGGTCTCTCCTTTGAAGCCTCGAGGCAATCCTGTTTCATGAGAACTCTGAATATGGAGAGAGAGGACAGTAGCAGGGCACAATTTAACATAACCCTCAACCTGAATGTCTTGGCATGTGCCTTAACCTCCTTTGGATGGCCTCTCATTCTCTGGAACAGAAGCATGGGACTGGCTGCCGCTCTGTTTCCCATGTGTAAAAGGTAGGTACTGACATACTGTGAGAGGAGACCAAAGGGTCTCGCCGACTCCAGGAAGCAGGAACTTCACAGGAGAGAGGTGTGCCTCTACCATTTTTGTTGCTGCCTAAGGCTTGGCAAGGGCTGTTACAGCCCCAGGTCTGAGATGGGAAAAGCAAAGGGCTCGCCTCCCCAAGCTGAGTGCTTTCTCAAGGATCCTGCACACATTTCATTTAGTGCTGATCTCGTGCTTCTGTTGTGAGCTTTAGTAATCTTGTGAGGGTTTAGCTGCTGGCAGTGCTGCCTCCTCTTGCTTAAGGAGAACAGAATTGCAAGGGTTGGAAGGGACCTCTAGGGATCATTGAGTCCAAAACAGAACATCTAACTTTGTGTTGCAGGTGGCTAAAATGAGAGGAAAAAACTGCTGCTTGAGTCCTTTTGGTAGGATTTGGATATGGAGAGTGCTGATAAAGTGCTGGGCTCTATCTTTTTGTACTGTCCTAGTTCTTAGATGCTAATTTTATGTAATTCAAGTGAAAAGAGATGGTGTGATCATTTCTGTTACCCACGATGCCTATTTGCATTGTGCTGGCAGCCCAAATAGGGCAGTTTTAACTAATATATCCTGCAGTTCTCAATGAATCATTTGTATTTATAGTTTGCTGTCATGTAGCCTGTCGAAAGAGCAGAATTGCAAGTAAAGCTGTGTCAGTTACAGTCCTGGCAGTGTTGTTATCACTCATCCAGTTTTTACTGTATAATTGAGAATTTAGCAGCTTTCGCTGAAGAAAGAGAATTTTTTGAGTTTTACTGAGGTGTTGTAAGTGCTTCAGATAAGCACAGCTAACAGCATCTACTGTGCTTGTACTGAAGCAAAGAAAAGCACTTTTTTTCTTTCTTTTCAGGTCAGTGGTTCCCAGAATAATAATGTATGGTTGAGCACACGGCCTCATTTCCATAAGGATGATATTGCAGCTTAAATGTTTAACACTAGGGCACTGTAAACTCCAGCCTCAGTGCGAGGCTCTTGCTACCAAATTAAAATATTCCAGCGACAGTCTGTCAACACAGCAGTGTGCTTATTTATAAGAAAATTCAGCCTCTCCTACAGTAATGCAAAACTGGCCAGTGCTTCTTAGAAGAAGGAAAAGTCTCTGAATTTATGCAATATTCCATATCTGCATCCATTTTCTACCTATAGAATGGGGTGAAGCAAATGATACCAGATGAACAGATGCTTCGCCATGTACACCAGCTGTCTTCTGCTCCACAAAGTTGTTCCCTTCTGACAGAATCACCCAACAAACCCCTGAATGTGGTGGACCATGGCTTGGTGAGCATCCCACAATCTGCCAAAGTCTCATTAGTATGAATTTGGCAAATAAGTAAGTCTTTGGAGGAAACTCATGTCTGTTATTTTATCAGTGAAAATGCATACTTTTTTTACCCCTACAATTTTTAAACTGAAATTTAAAGCAACAAAAGTTAACTGTTACCTTTGAAACTTTTACTATTAAAAATTGTCAGGAAGAGGAAGAAAATAATTTTATCTAGTCTGAATTTTTCTTTTTGTCCTCTGTTCTCACCTCCTAATATAATAGCTGACTGTCAGAGAGGTGTTCCAATAACATCAGCAGTTGCAGCTTGCTTTCCTTCATCAGGAAAAGTACTGTAACCATTGACCCAGTATAATAAGCGTGTCTCTTTAGCAGAGCAGTACTGGAGAGCTGAGCGTGGAGCTCCTGCAACTTTACCACTTTCAGAGATGTCTGTAATTAAGCTGTAGTTGTACCAAGTGTTTGGAGATTCTTGATGGTAATCCCTACAAGATACATCTCATGCAATTTCTGAAATACGTAATTCCAAATATTCCGAGTCTTGTGTTCAGGCTTTCATATTGGAAAATCCAAAAGCCTGAATTTTATCCATGTTGTAGCAATAAAAAGACCTGGCAGAAGCTGCTACCAGTAGAAACAGATTTTTGATCCTAATATGCTATACACAGCTCTTTCTTCAAAGCAGGATGTAGTGGTAAGGAAACACGATTCCCACTAATTTGGTTTAAAAAATGCTCAGGTTTTTTTTGCCATTTCCCCCCACAGTAACTAATTCATTCACATTAAATGGGATCCATTCCATTACCCCCAAGAGCAACTAACAACTGAATTTGCAATAAAGTCTGACCTCAGACCACACTTGATTATTTAGCACCATCTTTGAATACCAGATGGAGCTCTTTTAACCATTTTTGTTTCATAAGCGTTTGTGGATGGCAACGTATCATAAAGGAAAAGGTGGAAATAGGCTTGAGAGAGCTGGAATGAATAAAAAATTTTGTTCTATGCCTTGCATGCAGAATCTGTAACTTGATTCATTACTATAATAAAAAGACAAGCTGTCCTTTCTTAGAAGGCTCATGGTAGGACAGTGAGAATAGAAATGAAGTGCATCCACAGAAGTTTCGCTTACTTGTCTACTCTAATGCGATTTTCTTAGGAATTCTTCATATTTAGAACTGCTCTGAAAAATATTGACAGGCTGACATTTAATTAAAAACTACGCTGCATTGCCATTGTTCCATTGCATGGGGAAATTAAATGCTGATTTCACACTGATTGAACATTGCTCTTCCAGCCTGCTCTTGTAACTGACATTTCTGCCTTTCCTCTGGGTATCCAAAGCCAGTGTCTGAACTCATCAAGAATGGCTGAACACTGAACAGTTCGGGCACTCTGGAACAATGCAGGCATATTCCAACTCAGAAATAAGTTAATAGAGAATGCATTAGTAGTATCAGATGCACTTATATGTTCGTGCGTATGGACTTAGAGAAGCAGAGAAAATAAAACGCCTGGTTTGCTCGAGCAGCTTTTGATCTATTTATTCAAGTTCTCAGGATAGACGGCATGCTGATGTTGTTGCCCAGAGTAACCAGTAACCTCTGAGGCAGTGTAACTTCAGATGAGAAGAAATGCCCAAGGGTGCCTGAGTAAAAGTGTGGGTTTTCTTCTGATTGGGTTTTTCCATTGCACACTGTGTAAACCTGTTATCTGTGCTTGAAATAGAGAGATGTTACACTGACATGCAGCTGCCACTTTGGATCTGCAATAATTTGTGGGTATATATGAAATACAATCTGCATGAATGAGATATATGAGATATCATGTATGAGATACAAAGTTGCTGAGGGGCCTAGGGATGGGTTGGGGTTTTGCGTCTTTAAGGAACAATTGACGTGACTTCCATCTCTGCATATGGGTGACATTTAAATGGATCTTTTTCCTTTTTTGCCATGAATCACACTGCTAAATAATGGCCTGTCCGTAACTATTGCTCAAAACACAGTCCCCTAATAATCATCCTCAAGAGAAGAACATTCATATTCTTACCCTACTGATTCACCTTGTCTTGCAGCTGTGAACTTGGCTTTCCCTTGTAATTTGCTGGAGGTCAGGTTTGTGGACTCTCTGGGTGAAGGTAATTAACCTCCTTTTGTCAGTGGTAGCACTGTGCAGTGGAATAACTTCTGCAAAGAAGGATTTGAGCCTTCTTGTCTGATGTTGCAAAGCCTTTTGCTGTACCAGCTCCTTTTGGACACAATGTATGCCACCTGGTGGACAAGGCACATTATGTCTTAAACCTTGAGATAGATGCTTAAAGGTTGTGATATGTTGTGTGTGTGTGTGTATGTATGTCATAAAATTACTTTGCAGTGCAGTATGTAAAACAGTGCAAGTCTGCAGCTCAATGCAAGCAACCCCTCTTCTGGGACGCTGATTTTGTGAGTGAAGTTATTTGGCTTTGCTTGGTGCCCTTACTTTTGGGGAAGCAGAAATACTTTTGCTAGGATATGAATTGCTTGCTACCAGTTGTGAACTTATCAAATGTAAAATATTTTGTTATTTTCTTCTTAATTAATTTTAAGTTAATGACCTAGAATTATGTTCCTCAAGGAACAAACCAGAAATAATCCTGAGAAAGATCTCTCAAAGCAGCATAATTGCTATATGCCGATATTAATAAAAAAATAATTTTAGAAAATTCCTTTCTTAAGGAATGAAAGGAAAAATATTCTTCTTATCAGAAGTGCTTATAAGTGCTTTTTACAAACATTTTTATTTGAAGTTAATATATCTATGCTCTTTATTGATCCATAGTAGTTTATTTGATGCTTTCTTGGTGGAAAGCAAGCAACAACTCATAAGACAGCAGTCAGTATAAACCCAGCATTTCTCAAAATATTATGCTTGCTGGATGAGGTTGCTTCCCTTTTCTTGCAGAGATCACTGAGATCAACAAATCTTCCCCTGTAAAAGTCCTTCAGCAAAGCTAGCTCATTGCCTGTTCTTTCTAGCATTTAAAATAAGGCAAATTTATGGTAAGTGTTTTCAAAAATAAGTATGTAAAAAGCTAAAACATAGTTGGCTACGAATGTGAATTTTTTTGCTGTTATCTTGAAAGTAGGATTTAAATAGGAAAAAAATCTCAAATAAAATGATCTAAATTAAAAATGTAATTTTGAATCAATTAGAAGCAGTTTTGTTTAAATTTTTTTAAAAACACTTGATTTCCTGGCAAAATTGATGGAGAAGTAAAGTAGTGTCAATCAAATTCTCATTAAAGAAGCCTTAAATTTCATTGTGCTGATAGTTCTGCGGGGTCTGCAGGTAGGCAGAGCCATTTCTGGCTGCAGAGTAACTGTTCTCATTAATTGGTCAGGCAGAGAGACCGGAAAGGTGGCTGACTAATAAGTTTTCCAACTGTTCATCTATAACAGAATTAGTGCTACACGGATGTAAGCAGCTTCTGCTAATAGATTGTTGCCCTTTATTGCCAGGTACCTCTGGAGTACTGAAAACTATCGATCAAGCAGCAAAGCAGCAGGCCCAGATGGCACTGCTGCTGAGATATACGAATGTGGGGAGCCTAAGCTGATAAGAAAACTCGTGACTTACTAAGCAAACATCTGGGACCAAAAACTAGTGCTGCAAAAATTGAAGATACTGACACTGTCCATCTGTATGACAGGAAATGAGGTCCCTGTGTGACAATCATACAGGTCTGTGCTTGCTGATCAGTGCTGAAAAGTGCTTTATCAGCTGGACTGGACTGAGTCATGAGTTTGCAGAGAAACGGTTTGGTTTTAGCTGCTGTAGATTCTGTTCTGGTTGTGGCACAGATTACGTGATTTTGGTGAAGGGCAAAATCAGGAGGAGCTGTGCATGGAGTCAGTAATCACAGACTGGCTGAGGCCGGCAGGAACCTCGGAGGTCCATCTGGCCCAGCCCCTGTTTCAGTCTGCGGTTATGACAGTTGTGCTGATTTTGTGTCCAGATGATAAGATTGCTTCCTGCAAGCATTATATGATGTTTAATATCTAAGTTTCTAGAAGGGGAACTGACAGCCTTCCCAGCTGAGATGGTTGGCCATTTAGTTTATATGCAGGCTTGAGAGATTCCTTAAAGTGCCTTTAATGAAGGCATTCACTCCTGCCACCGGTGAAGAACTGAAATATTAAATATTATCTCTAAAGTGTTTTTATAACTAATTATAAACCAAGACAGAATTCAAAGCACTAACTTCATATTTGCCAGATCTGCAGAAGTGTTACTACAACTAAGTTCAAATGTCTGTGGCATGGACAGGAGCATCATAAAAAAAACACCTTTCAGTGTCCATTTTTGTGTGGCTGATGCTGGATGAGAGTTGCAGAGAAGTGGATATTTGAGACTTCAAAAATGAATTAAAAAAAAAGTCTCATTGGCTAACAATGAGTTTTAGCAATATTTCTCTGCATTTTTGTATTTCTTGCCTAAATCTCAACAAGGCTGTAATAATTCTGATGTCCAGATAACAGTTGTGTGAAAGGTTATGATGTCAGAATTTGGGAGAGTACTGTATTATTCCTTACTTTAGATCCATAGAGTTTGATCAAAGCAATTAATTAACATAACTCAGAACATAAAACTCTTAATACCAGATTTGGATCAATTTAGCAGTGCTGTCACCCAGTTCCAATCCTGGAAGATCATTTGCAGTTTCTGCTTCGTGTAATAAACCCATTAATGTTCCAGTCCTTTGCGAGCACATTGCCCAAGATATTACCAACTTGCAGAGAAGAGAAATTAATCTTTTTTCTTAACAGTCACACTAAGCAAGACATGTACAACAAGGAGGGTGCATGCTTGGAAAAGAAAGAAAGCGGATGGCAGGTGCTTGGTGTCAGGGGAAGTTGCTGAGATGCCTTCGACTAAGGGCTGGCCTTGCTGGGAAGGGTGGTGGTCCCTGGCCATGCTGTGTGGGAGGAGGTGAGGCATGGGGTGAAGAGACCTGAGAGCAGTTCCAAAGCTCAAAACTTTTTAGACAGTTTCCTCTTTCGTCCCATTGGTTTCCAGCACCAGGGGAAGTGTAAAAGACACTGGAAGAAAATAGGAACTGAAAAATAAGATCGCTTTATGTAAGATACCATGAGTCTGGAGGCTGACTTCTCCACTTATCTGTCATATGAGGGGTTTGTTTTGCTTTGTTTTCCCTCCCACTCCCATGCTGGTATGGAGCAATGGTCATTTTGATACGTGAACCCAAGCAGAGGGACTGTGAGTCACGGGGCATTTCTCCTCATTAAATAGTTTTTGAAAGGGAAGGTTTGTTTGTGGCTCTCTGCTCTCTTTTTCTCTTCTCCCTCTGCCATGCACAGAATTTATCTGGGGATAACTTAAGTCGAAGTTATTAATGCCCAAATCAACTCCACACAGCAGTGAGCACTCTGCTCAGTGAGCACATTGCTTCCTGGTAGCCTTCAGAGCCCAGCTCTGGGATTCCTGGAAGGAAAATGACAAGATGGGAAGAAAATATTTTGACTTTTTTAAGTAATTACATAAAAAGTTAACAAAACTGGAGAGGATTTATATCAGTATTATGCATAATAAAACATTAAAAAGAACTTAGCTCATGGGGGAGCTGAATGAGCTGTGATTTTTGTAGAAAAGATTTACAATTAGCAAAATCAGTGCTAACCTCTATCAGTTTAATTAAAATTCAAACTCTACATTGTCAGGCAGTCAACATTCCCCTGGGCAGAAGCTGAATTTTGATTAAGCACCATCTGACATTGTAAGTGTCAGTAATTTGTTCTTCACCAACATTGATCCCGTCTGGAAGTTCATGCCCTGGGGACTTTGAGGTGCACTTTCAACCAAGTGATGCTTGCAGCAGTTAATGATGTGGAAAGGATAATTTTGGATTTTTGGTTTAGTTTTGTTCATTATTTTGAACATAAATCTTCCAAAATATTTACCGGCTTCAGTGTTACACTTCTAGATGGCACTGCTGCATTGTTTTTATTTTCTCACCCTATCAAGTTTATCTGTTTCTCTTCTAAAATATTAATATTGTGAAAAGCAAACCTATGAGTAGCTTAAATGTTAGCTGTCGTGTATGTTGTATATATTGTCTGACACTTGCAATAACAAAATGCCTGGCTGTATTTTTCTTGTACTAAGTGTTCACCTCGTGTTGCAGTTCTTGTTCTGTTCGCTTTGCCACTTGAATCAGCCATTGCAACAGTGGAAAAAACACAGGCATTATTTGACTTAATGTCATCTACCTTGCTTTGTCTGAAAGTCAGTTCGTCTACCTTGATTACCAATCCAAAATTGCATCCTAGCATGACTCTCCTTAAATATCTCATATTACTGAAATGATCAAAACTCATACTTTTTAGCCTTGACAAATTAGTATATGCAAAATGACCACAAAAAACAGTTGTAGGTGCGCAGATCCTGTTATTTCCAAGCAGGAGGAAAACAAGGTGACATTAAAACTGGATTACTTATTCTGCACATTGAACGTGCATTGACTTCTCAGCTTCATTTAGTTTCTTTGGTGGAAAGTTACTGAAGCAAAAGCTAATAAATCTAGCATCTATGCAGAAGCATTCATTTTTGAGATTAAACTGACATCTACTGGTGTCCCGTAACAAAATACCTGCAATTAGTGTGATAACAAAACATTCACTATATACTGTGTACATTAGCTTCATGACGCTGCTGTGTGACTCAGTAGGGTGGAGAAAAGCGTAACAGGTGGACAAACAGCGAGGGTGGGGCTGCTTTGGACGTCACTGCCGGAAAGGTGACAACAAAGGTGACCCATTGCCCTAAAGGACAAGACGTATGGGGAGCACTGAGGTCCCTTGGTTTGAGCAGAGGGACAGGTGTCTGGTGACAGCGACAGGACCTGGGGGAACGGCATGGAGCTGTGTCAGGGAAGGGTCAGGTGGGGCTTAGGAAAGGGTTCTTCACCGGTGGGCAGTGGACACAGAGCAGGCTCCCCAGGGCGGTGGGCACAGCCCCACGCTGCTGGAGCTCAGGGAACGTTTGGACACTGCTCTCAGACATAGGGTTTGGGGTTGGGTGGTGCTGTGGGACGTGGTGATCCTTGGGGGTCCCTTCCACCCCAGGACATTCCATGATTCTATAACCACTGGCTGTACAGGGACATCCAGTGAGGACAGCAGTGGGACAGAATGGAGCGATGTTATTGGGGTCCCCACAGAGGGGTAAAAGCTGTAGCAAGGGACAGCTTGTGATGTGAGCAAAATACACAGTACTGAGGGTACAAAGGCTTCCAGGTGGGGCTGATGCCTTACTTTGCCCTTGGAGATGCCGTCAGTCCTGGCTTCTTGCTGCTGTGGTTTCTCACCTGCTCACATCCACCTATCCACCTGGCAAGGGGAATTTAGCTACAAAGAGCACAGTTATTCCAGTTTTAGGAAATCTGGGGCACCAAGGCTGAGATTAAACACATTCTGCTTCTGAGATAAATATCAAGATGTGATTTATTGACAGTGATGAAAAGTTGTTCACCTCTAAGTCACGTTTACTCTCAGGCTCAAAGGCTAACAAGCAGGAAGGATAGAATGTTGCCAAATGAAAACAACAGTAAAACCCACCACATTTTCCCCCTTCCTTTCCTCTTCCTTTCCCAATATTCACTGTGTCATCAGATGCAAACCGTGTGTACACAGACCTGCAGGCAGTTCAGTACATCGCTCTGCCTGCAGAGTTCACTTCTTGTCACTTGGACTAAGAGCACCTTTTGTCCCGCGCAACCCGAACCCTGGCTCCGGGACAACTCGAATCGAAGTGTTGTGCATGTTTCTTGGGGTGAGGTCCAAGAAAGGATTTAAGCACCGAAATAAGACTTTGACAGATTTTAGACACTCTCCACTAAAAAGTCTAACAGCCTGCTGAGCCCTCTGGGGTTGGTGACTCCTTCCAGTCCCCAGCAGATTACAGCACTGACATGCTGAGTGTGGCCGACTGGCTCACTTCAGCGTGGTCCTCACTGAACCCCTTGCAGGGCTCTGCCCAGCCATAGCTCTTGCTTTATCTCTGTTGGTATTTTGCAGCTGTTTGGTTGGATGTAGGAAGGAGCCAAAAGGAGCTGTAGTTTCCAAAGGCTGCATCCAATTGCCTGTAAGGGCCCTGGTTAAAGTCACTGCACTGCTGGGAGGATCCTTTGATCGTTTTGTTTTGTTGCATGTGGTGTTGGCTGAATTAATACTGGTAACGCAGGAGTTAGGGGGTGGCTTTTTTCTTCCTGTGCTAGGAAATACACGGTCTGGCAGTGCCCATTACTGGAAAGCGGAAGATCACTGTTTAAATTTGGAAGTGTGGGAAGTGAGCCCGCTGGCAGGAACCGCACGGCCACCCTGCAGCAGGGTGCTCTTCTGACGGAGCAGGTGTAGCTTCCAGTTGTGGCGTCGTGCGTCAGCCCGGTGGTGGTTTCCGAAGGAACCAAAGGGACTTCGGCGTTTCTTTCCCCGGGCCCGGAGCGCTCCCAGGTGCGGAGCCGCGCCCGCAGCGTATCTGCCCCGCCCGCAGCCGTGGGCCGACAGCCGCGGGGGCATCCCGGGCCGCTGCGTGATTCGCGCAGCTTCAGGGAAGGGGAGGGGAAAGGGACGGGACGGGACGGGACAAGTGCTGCGGGACGGCGGCTTCGGACGAGCGGCGAGGAGAGTGGACGTGTCTGCTGTGCGGGGGTAAGGGCTGAGGGCGCTGCCCGGAGCCTCGCAGCTCCCGGCTGGGATGGGGGGGTCCGCTCCCGCCTTGGGGAGTTACGAAGCGCGGGGCCGGGGAGGTTGGGGGCTTCGCGGCCGCCCCGAGCGGCACTGTCCCGGCTCCGGCGTGGGACGGGAGGGGGACTGCCGCCGGCGGTCGCCCCGCGGAGCCGTGCGAGGCCGGGGCCGGAGCCGTGAGGCTGTGAGTGGAGCGCGGCCGTCGCGGCTGCGGCCCGGAGCCGCCCTTCCCGGGGACGCGCCCGAGGGAGCGGCGCTGTCCGTCCCGCGGAGCCGCAGCGGGGCCGCAGCTGGGGCCGCCCCCGGCGTTGTTCGCGGTGTTTGACGGCTGCGGGGAACGGACTGCTCCGTACGTCTTTTGTTTTGCTGCTATTTTGTTAGCAAGTTCAGTATGACCGCAGTGGCACAGGTTGTCTTGTCTTGCTAAGATAACGTATCAAAGTTAGTTTTTTTTTTTTCTTTAAATGATTGAGTTTTATCCTCTCAGTGTCTGAGAAGTTCACACAACTTTTAGCATAGCATCCCTCACAGGTTGGTGAGGTGGGAATTTGTCTAGGGCTCAGGTAACCAAGATGGTGGCCTGAGCGAGCCCCGTGTCACAGCTCTCGATCCCCAGCATCGTGCTGGGCCCGCAGCCCTGGGGACAGGGTCAGCTGCCCTGAGCCCCCGCAGTGCTGGGTACAGCCTGGATCCCTGCTGCGGGGGAGCAGCGCAAACAGATTAAATCCTGCCGAACCTCAGCTAGAGATAAAGAGTAGGGGAAGGACAATGGCATGTTTACTTGGCCAGGCTGGGTTTGGGAGTCTGTTCTTGCAAAACTTTCCCAGTTTTTTTTTTTTTTTTTGTTAATTCTAATCAGTGAGGTAGGTTATTTCCTTCATTCTCTTGTACCCAGGTAGGGCCCAGGGCTGCAAGATGCGTGCTTGCTCTGGGCGTATGGAGTCATACTTCAAATATTTCTCTGGAGTTGAAATTTAGAGCAGGAGAGGCATCAGCAAACTTCTGTTGGCTGAAGCTGTGGATGCTTCCACAGGAGCTGGAGACATTGTTTTGTAATCCCGAAGTCTCTCTCTCTCTCTCTCTTTTT